>JAHLWY010000136.1:0-18271 GCA_020002185.1 Paraescarpia echinospica
AGTTACATAGGGTAGTCATCACACACTCACAAATACATAGGGTAGTCAACACACACTGAGAGGTACATAGGGTTGACAACGCACACTGACAGGTACACAGGGTAGTCAATACACACTCACAGATACATAGGGTATTCAACACACACTCACATATATACAGGGTAGTCAACACACACTCACAGATACTTAGGGTAGTCAACACACACTGACAGGTACATAGGGTAGTCAACACACACTGACAGGTACACTGGGTAGTAAACACACACTCACAGGTACAGAGGGTAGTCAACACACACTCACAGGTACATAGGGTAGACAACACACTCTCACAGATACATAGGGCAGTCAACACACACTGACAAGTAAACAGGGTAGTCAACACACACTGACAGATACATAGGGTAGTCTACACACACTCATAGATACATAGGGTAGTCAACACACACTGACAGGTACATAGGGTAGTCAACACACACTCACATATACATAGGGTAGCCAACACACACTGACAGGTACACAGAGTAGTCAAAACACACTCACATATACATAGGGTTGTCAACACACACTGACAGGTACATAGGGTAGTCAACACACACTGACAGGTACACAGGGTAGTCAACACACACTCACATATACATAGGGTAGTCAACACACACTCACAGATACACAAGTTAGTCAACACACACTCACAGATACACAGGGTAGTCAACACACACTGACAGGTACATAGGGTAGTCAACACACACTGACAGGTACACAGGGTAGTCAACACACACTCACAGATACATAGGGTATTCAACACACACTCACATATATACAGGGTAGTCAACACACACTCACAGATACTAAGGGTAGTCAACACACACTGACAGGTACATAGGGTAGTCAACACACACTGACAGGTACACAGGGTAGTCAACACACACTCACATATACATAGGGCAGTCAACACACGCTTACAGGTACATAGGGTAGTCAACACACACTCACAGATACATAGGGTAGTCAACACACACTCACAGGTACATAGTGTAGTCAACACACTCTCACAGATACATAGGGCAGTCAACACACGCTTACAGGTACATAGGGTAGTCAACACACACTGACAGGTACACAGGGTAGTCAACACCCACTCACAGATACATAGGTTAGTCAACACACACTGACAGGTACATAGGGTAGTCAACACACACTGACAGGTACACAGGGTAGACAACACACACTCACAGATACATAGGGTAGTCAACACACACTCACAGATACATAGGGTAGTCAACACACACTGACAAGTACATAGTGTAGTCAACACACACTGACAGGTACACAGGGTAGACAACACACACTCACAGATACATAGGGTTGACAACACACACTCACAGATACAGGGTAGTCAACACACACTCACAGATACATAGGGTAGTCAACACACACTGACAGGTACAAAGGGTAGTCAAAACACACTGACAGATACATAGGGTATTCAACACACACTGTCAAGTAAACAGGGTAGTCAACACACACTGACAAATACATAGGGTAATCAACACACACTCACAGATACATAGGGTAGTCAACGCACACTGACAGGTACATAGGTTAGTCAACACACACTCACATATACATAGGGTAGCCAACACCCACTGACAGGTACATAAGGTAGTCAACACACACTGACAGGTACATAGGGTAGTCAACACACACTCACAGATACATAGGGTAGTCAACACACTGACAGGTACATAGGGTAGTCAACACACTCACAGATACATAGGGTAGTCAACACACTGACAGGTACATAGGGTAGTCAACACACACTGACTTATACATAGGGTAGTCAACACACACTGACAGGTACACCGAGTAGTCAACACACACTCACATATACATAGGGTAGTCAACACACACTGACAGGTACACAGGTTAGTCAACACACACTGACAGATACATAGGGTAGTCAACACGCACTGACAGGTACAAAGAATAGTCAACACACTCTGACAGTTACATAGGGTAGTCAACACACACTCACAAATACATAGGGTAGTCAACACACACTGACAGGTACATAGGGTTGACAACACACACTGACAGGTACACAGGGTAGTCAATACACACTCACAGATACATAGGGTATTCAACACACACTCACATATACACAGGGTAGTCAACACACACTCACAGATACTTAGGGTAGTCAACACACACTGACAGGTACATAGGGTAGTCAACACACACTGACAGGTACACAGGGTAGTAAACACACACTCACAGGTACAGAGGGTAGTCAACACACACTCACAGGTACATAGGGTAGACAACACACTCTCACAGATACATAGGGCAGTCAACACACACTGACAAGTAAACAGGGTAGTCAACACACACTGACAGATACATAGGGTAGTCAACACACACTCACAGATACATAGGGTAGTCAACACACACTGACAGGTACATAGGGTAGTCAACACACACTCACATATACATAGGGTAGCCAACACACACTGACAGGTACACAGAGTAGTCAAAACACACTCACATATACACAGGGTTGTCAACACACACTGACAGGTACACAGGGTAGTCAACACACACTCACAGATACATAGGGTATTCAACACACTGACAGGTACATAGGGTAGTCAACACACACTGACATATACATAGGGTAGTCAACACACACTGACAGGTACACAGAGTAGTCAACACACACTCACATATACATAGGGTTGTCAACACACACTGACAGGTACACAGGGTAGTCAACACACACTCACAGATACATAGGGTATTCAACACACACTCACATATATACAGGGTAGTCAACACACACTCACATATACTTAGGGTAGTCAACACACACTGACAGGTACATAGGGTAGTCAACACACACTGACAGGTACACAGGGTAGTCAACACACACTCACAGGTACATAGGGTAGTCAACACACACTCACAGGTACATAGGGTAGTCAACACACACTCACAGATACATAGGGTAGTCAACACACACTCACAGGTACATAGTGTAGTCAACACACTCTCACAGATACATAGGGCAGTCAACACACACTGACAGGTACATAGGGTAGTCAACACACACTGACAGGTACACAGGGTAGTCAACACACACTCACAGATACATAGGTTAGTCAACACACACTGACAGGTACATAGGGTAGTCAACACACACTGACAGGTACACAGGGTAGACAACAAACACTCACAGATACATAGGGTAGTCAACACACACTCACAGATACATAGGGTAGTCAACACACACTGACAAGTACATAGCGTAGTCATCACACACTGACAGGTACATAGGGTAGTCAACACACACTCACATATACATAGGGTAGCCAACACCCACTGACAGGTACATAGGGTAGTCAACACACACTGACAGGTACATAGGGTAGTCAACACACACTCACAGATACATAGGGTAGACAACACACTGACAGGTACATAGGGTAGTCAACACACTCACAGATACATAGGGTAGTCAACACACTGACAGGTACATAGGGTAGTCAACACACACTGACATATACATAGGGTAGTCAACACACACTGACAGGTACACAGAGTAGTCAACACACACTCACATATACATAGGGTAATCTACACACACTGACAGGTACATAGGGTAGTCAACACACACTGACAGATACATAGGGTAGTCAACACGCACTGACAGGTACACAGAATAGTCAACACACTCTGACAGTTACATAGGGTAGTCAACACACACTCACAAATACATAGGGTAGTCAACACACACTGACAGGTACATAGGGTTGACAACACACACTGACAGGTACACAGGGTAGTCAATACACACTCACAGATACATAGGGTATTCAACACACACCCACATATATACAGGGTAGTCAACACACACTCACAGATACTTAGGGTAGTCAACACACACTGACAGGTACATAGGGTAGTCAACACACACTGACAGGTACACAGGGTAGTCAACACACACTCACAGGTACATAGGGTAGTCAACACACTCTCACAGATACATAGGGCAGTCAACACACACTGACAAGTAAACAGGGTAGTCAACACACACTGACAGATACATAGGGTAGTCAACACACACTCACAGATACATAGGGTAGTCAACACACACTGACAGGTACATAGGGTAGTCAACACACACTCACATATACATAGGGTAGCCAACACACACTGACAGGTACACAGAGTAGTCAAAACACACTCACATATACACAGGGTTGTCAACACACACTGACAGGTACACAGGGTAGTCAACACACACTCACAGATACATAGGGTATTCAACACACTGACAGGTACATAGGGTAGTCAACACACACTGACATATACATAGGGTAGTCAACACACACTGACAGGTACACAGAGTAGTCAACACACACTCACATATACATAGGGTTGTCAACACACACTGACAGGTACATAGGGTAGTCAACACACACTCACAGATACATAGGTTATTCAACACACACTCACATATATACAGGGTAGTCAACACACACTCACATATACTTAGGGTAGTCAACACACACTGACAGGTACATAGGGTAGTCAAAACACACTGACAGGTACACAGGTAGTCAACACACACTCACAGGTACATAGGGTAGTCAACAAACACTCACAGGTACATAGGGTAGTCAACACACACTCACAGATACATAGGGTAGTCAACACACACTCACAGGTACATAGTGTAGTCAACACACTCTCACAGATACATAGGGCAGTCAACACACGCTGACAGGTACATAGGGTAGTCAACACACACTGACAGGTACACAGGGTAGTCAACACACACTCACAGATACATAGGTTAGTCAACACACACTGACAGGTACATAGGGTAGTCAACACACACTGACAGGTACACAGGGTAGACAACACACACTCACAGATACATAGGGTAGTCAACACACACTCACAGATACATAGGGTAGTCAACACACACTGACAAGTACATAGTGTAGTCAACACACACTGACAGGTACACAGGGTAGACAACACACACTCACAGATACATAGGGTTGACAACACACACTCACAGATACAGGGTAGTCAACACACACTCACAGATACATAGGGTAGTCAACACACACTGACAGGTACAAAGGGTAGTCAACACACACTGACAGGTACAAAGGGTAGTCAAAACACACTGACAGATATATAGGGTATTCATCACACACTGACAAGTAAACAGGGTAGTCAACACACACTGACAAATACATAGGGTAATCAACATATGCTCACAGATACATAGGGTAGTCAACACACACTGACAGGTACATAGGGTAGTCAACACACACTCACATATACATAGGGTAGCCAACACCCACTGACAGGTACATAGGGTAGTCAACACACACTGACAGGTACATAGGGTAGTCAACACACACTCACAGATACATAGGGTAGTCAACACACTGACAGGTACATAGGGTAGTCAACACACTCACAGATACATAGGGTAGTCAACACACTGACAGGTACATAGGGTAGTCAAAACACTGACATATACATAGGGTAGTCAACACACACTGACAGATACATAGGGTAGACAACACACTGACAGGTACATAGGGTAGTCAACACACTCACAGAAACATAGGGTAGTCAACACACTGACAGGTACATAGGGTAGTCAACACACACTGACATATACATAGGGTAGTCAACACACACTGACAGGTACACAGAGTAGTCAACACACACTCACATATACATAGGGTAGTCAACACACACTGACAGGTACATAGGGTAGTCAACACACACTGACAGATACATAGGGTAGTCAACACGCACTGACAGGTACAAAGAATAGTCAACACACTCTGACAGTTACATAGGGTAGTCAACACACACTCACAAATACATAGGGTAGTCAACACACACTGACAGGTACATAGGGTTGACAACACACACTGACAGGTACAAGGGTACACACACTCACAGATACATAGGGTATTCAACACACACTCACATATATACAGGGTAGTCAACACACACTCACAGATACTTAGGGTAGTCAACACACATTGACAGGTACACTGGGTAGTAAACACACACTCACAGGTACAGAGGGTAGTCAACACACACTCACAGGTACATAGGGTAGACAACACACTCTCACAGATACATAGGGCAGTCAACACACACTGACAAGTAAACAGGGTAGTCAACACACACTGACAGATACATAGGATAGTCAACACACACTCACAGATACATAGGGTAGTCAACACACACTGACAGGTACATAGGGTAGTCAACACACACTCACATATACATAGGGTAGCCAACACACACTGACAGGTACACAGAGTAGTCAAAACACACTCACATATACACAGGGTTGTCAACACACACTGACAGGTACACAGGGTAGTCAACACACACTCACAGATACATAGGGTATTCAACACACTGACAGGTACATAGGGTAGTCAACACACACTGACATATACATAGGGTAGTCAACACACACTGACAGGTACACAGAGTAGTCAACACTCACTCACTTATACATAGGGTTGTCAACACACAATGACAGGTACACAGGGTAGTCAACACACACTCACAGATACATAGGGTATTCAACACACACTCACATATATACAGGGTAGTCAACACACACTCACATATACTTAGGGTAGTCAACACACACTGACAGGTACATAGGGTAGTCAAAACACACTGACAGGTACACAGGTAGTCAACACACACTCACAGGTACATAGGGTAGTCAACAAACACTCACAGGTACATAGGGTAGTCAACACACACTCACAGATACATAGGGTAGTCAACACACACTCACAGGTACATAGTGTAGTCAACACACTCTCACAGATACATAGGGCAGTCAACACACACTGACAGGTACATAGGGTAGTCAACACACACTGACAGGTACACAGGGTAGTCACCACACACTCACAGATACATAGGTTAGTCAACACACCCTGACAGGTACATAGGGTAGTCAACACACACTGACAGGTACACAGGGTAGACAACACACACTCACAGATACATAGGGTAGTCAACACACACTCACAGATACATAGGGTAGTCAACACACACTGACAAGTACATAGTGTAGTCAACACACACTGACAGGTACACAGGGTAGACAACACACACTCACAGATACATAGGGTTGACAACACACACTCACAGATACAAGGTAGTCAACACACACTCACAGATACATAGGGTTGTCAACACACACTGACAGGTACAAAGGGTAGTCAACACACACTGACAGGTACAAAGGGTAGTCAAAACACACTGACAGATATATAGGGTATTCATCACACACTGACAAGTAAACAGGGTAGTCAACACACACTGACAAATACATAGGGTAATCAACATACGCTCACAGATACATAGGGTAGTCAACACACACTGACAGGTACATAGGGTAGTCAACACACACTCACATATACATAGGGTAGCCAACACCCACTGACAGGTACATAGGGTAGTCAACACACACTGACAGGTACATAGGGTAGTCAACACACACTCACAGATACATAGTGTAGTCAACACACTGACAGGTACATAGGGTAGTCAACACACTCACAGATACATAGGGTAGTCAACACACTGACAGGTACATAGGGTAGTCAACAC
Source organism: Paraescarpia echinospica (assembly GCA_020002185.1). Lineage (NCBI taxonomy): Eukaryota > Metazoa > Annelida > Polychaeta > Sabellida > Siboglinidae > Paraescarpia > Paraescarpia echinospica. Next base: position 7,681 of record JAHLWY010000136.1, read on the forward strand.
ACACTGACATATACATAGGGTAGTCAACACACACTGACAGGTACACAGAGTAGTCAACACACACTCACATATACATAGGGTAGTCAACACACACTGACAGGTACATAGGGTAGTCAACACACACTCACAGATACATAGGGTAGTCAACACACACTCACAGATACATAGGGTATTCAACACACACTCACATATATACAGGGTAGTTAACACACACTCACATATAGTTAGGGTAGTCAACACACACTGACAGGTACATAGGGTAGTCAAAACACACTGACAGGTACACAGGTAGTCAAAACACACTCACAGGTACATAGGGTAGTCAACACACACTCACAGGTACATAGGGTAGTCAACGCACACTCACAGATACATAGGGTAGTCAACACACACTCACAGGTACATAGTGTAGTCAACACACTCTCACAGATACATAGGGCAGTCAACACACACTGACAGGTACATAGGGTAGTCAACACACACTGACAGGTACACAGGGTAGTCAACACACACTCACAGATACATAGGTTAGTCAACACACACTGACAGGTACACAGGGTAGACAACAAACACTCACAGATACATAGGGTAGTCAACACACACTCACAGATACATAGGGTAGTCAACACGCACTGACAGGTACAAAGAATAGTCAACACACTCTGACAGTTACATAGGGTAGTCAACACACACTCACAAATACGTAGGGTAGTCAACACACACTGACAGGTACATAGGGTTGACAACACACACTGACAGGTACACAGGGTAGTCAATACACACTCACAGATACATAGGGTATTCAACACACACTCACATATATACAGGGTAGTCAACACACACTCACAGATACTTAGGGTAGTCAACACACACTCACATATACATAGGGTAGTCAACACACACTGACAGGTACATAGGGTAGTCAACACACACTGACAGGTACACAGGGTAGTAAACACACACTCACAGGTACAGAGGGTAGTCAACACACACTCACAGGTACATAGGGTAGATAACACACTCTCACAGATACATAGGGCAGTCAACACACACTGACAAGTAAACAGGGTAGTCAACACACACTGACAGATACATAGGGTAGTCAACACACACTCACAGATACATAGGGTAGTCAACACACACTGACAGGTACATAGGGTAGTCACCACACACTCACATATACATAGGGTAGCCAACACACACTGACAGGTACACAGAGTAGTCAAAACACACTCACATATACATAGGGTTGTCAACACACACTGACAGGTACACAGGGTAGTCAACACACACTCACAGATACATAGGGTATTCAACACACTGACAGGTACATAGGGTAGTCAACACACACTGACATATACATAGGGTAGTCAACACACACTGACAGGTACACAGAGTAGTCATCACACACTCACATATACATAGGGTTGTCAACACACACTGACAGGTACACAGGGTAGTCAACACACACTCACAGATACATAGGGTATTCAACACACACTCACATATATACAGGGTAGTCAACACACACTCACATATACTTAGGGTAGTCAACACACACTGATAGGTACATAGGGTAGTCAAAATACACTGACAGGTACACAGGTAGTCAACACACGCTCACAGGTACATAGGGTAGTCAACACACACTCACAGGTACATAGGGTAGTCAACACACACTCACAGGTACATAGTGTAGTCAACACACTCTCACAGATACATAGGGCAGTCAACACACACTGACAGGTACATAGGGTAGTCAACACACACTGACAGGTACACAGGGTAGTCAACACACACTCACAGATACATAGGTTAGTCAACACACACTGACAGGTACATAGGGTAGTCAACACACACTGACAGGTACACAGGGTAGACAACAAACACTCACAGATACATAGGGTAGTCAACACACACTCACAGATACATAGGGTAGTCAACACACACTGACAAGTACATAGTGTAGTCAACACACACTGACAGGTACACAGGGTAGACAACACACACTCACAGATACATAGGGTTGACAACACACACTCACAGATACACAGGGTAGTCAACACACACTCACAGATACATAGGGTAGTCAACACACACTGACAGGTACAAAAGGTAGTCAAAACACACTAACAGATACATAGGGTAGTCAACACACACTGACAAGTAAACAGGGTAGTCAACACACACTGACAAATACATAGGGTAATCAACACACACTCACAGATACATAGGGTAGTCAACACACACTGACAGGTACATAGGGTAGTCAACACACACCCACATATACATAGGGTAGCCAACACACACTGACAGGTACATAGGGTAGTCAACACACACTGACAGGTACATAGGGTAGTCAACACACTGACAGGTACATAGGGTAGTCAACACACTCACAGATACATAGGGTAGTCAACACACTGACAGGTACACAGGGTAGTCAACACACACTGACATATACATAGGGTAGTCAACACACACTGACAGTTACACAGAGTAGTCAACACACTCTCACATATACATAGGGTAGTCAACACACACTGACAGGTACATAGGGTAGTCAACACACATTGACAGATACATAGGGTAGTCAACACGCACTGACAGGTACACAGAATAGTCAACACACTCTGACAGTTACATAGGGTAGTCAACACACACTCACAAATACATAGGGTAGTCAACACACACTGACAGGTACATAGGGTTGACAACACACACTGACAGGTACACAGGGTAGTCAATACACACTCACAGATACATAGGGAATTCAACACACACTCACATATATACAGGGTAGTCAACACACACTCACAGATACTTAGGGTAATCAACACACACTGACAGGTACATAGGGTAGTCAACACACACTGACAGGTACACAGGGTAGTCAACACACACTCACAGGTACATAGGGTAGTCAACACACACTCACAGGTACATAGGGTAGACTACACACTCTCACAGATACATAGGGCAGTCAACACACACAGACAAGTAAACAGGGTAGTCAACACACACTGACAGATACATAGGTTAGTCAACACACACTCACATATACATAGGGTAGCCAACACACACTGACAGGTACACAGAGTATTCAACACACACTCACATATACATAGGGTTGTCAACACACACTGTCAGGTACACAGGGTAGTCAACACACACTCACATATACATAGGATATTCAACACACTGACAGGTACATAGGGTAGTCAACACACACTGACATATACATAGGGTAGTCAACACACACTGACAGGTACACAGAGTAGTCAACAAACACTCACATATACATAGGGTTGTCAACACACACTGACAGGTACACAGGGTAGTCAACACACACTCACAGATACATAGGGTATTCAACACACACTCACATATATACAGGGTAGTCAACACACACTCACATATATTTAGGGTAGTCAACACACACTGACAGGTACATAGGGTAGTCAACACACACTGACAGATACATAGGGTAGTCAACACGCACTGACAGGTACACAGAATAGTCAACACACTCTGACAGTTACATAGGGTAGTCAACACACACTCACAAATACATAGGGTAGTCAACACACACTGACAGGTACATAGGGTTGTCAACACACACTGACAGGTACACAGGGTAGTCAACACACACTCACAGGTACATAGGGTAGTCAACACACACTCACAGGTACATAGGGTAGTCAACACACACTCACAGATACATAGGGTAGTCAACACACACTCACAGGTACATAGTGTAGTCAACACACTCTCACAGATACATAGGGCAGTCAACACACACTGACAGGAACATAGGGTAGTCAACACACACTGACAGGTACACAGGGTAGTCAACACACACTCCCAGATACATAGGTTAGTCAACACACACTGACAGGTACATAGGGTAGTCAACACACACTGACAGGTACACAGGGTAGACAACACACACTCACAGATACATTGGGTAGTCAACACACTCTCACAGATACATAGGGTAGTCAACACACACTGACAAGTACATAGTGTAGTCAACACACACTGACAGGTACACAGGGTAGACAACACACTCTCACAGATACATAGGGTTGACAACACACACTCACAGATACACAGGGTAGTCAACACACACTCACAGATACAAAGGGTAGTCAACACACACTGACAAGTACAAAGGGTAGTCAAAACACACTGACAGATACATAGGGTAGTCAACACACACTGACAAGTAAACAGGGTAATCAACACACACTGACAAATACATAGGGGAGTCAACACACACTCTCAGATACATAGGGTAGTCAACACACACTGACAGGTACATAGGGTAGTCAACACACACTCACATATATATAGGGTAGCCAACACACACTGACAGGTACATAGGGTAGTCAACACACACTGACAGGTACATAGGGTAGTCAACACACACTCACAGATACATAGGGTAGTCAACACACTGACAGGTACATAGGGTAGTCAACACACTCACAGATACATAGGGTAGTCAACACACTGACAGGTACATAGGGTAGTCAACACACACTGACATATACATAGGGTCAACACACACTGACAGGTACACAGAGTAGTCAACACACACTCACATATACATAGGGTAGTCAACACACACTGACAGGTACATAGGGTAGTCAACACACACTCACAGATACATAGGGTAGTCAACACACACTGACAGGTACAGGGTAGTCAACACACACTGACAGATACATAGGGTAGTCAACACACACTCACAGAATACATAGGGTAGTCAACACACACTGACAGGTACATAGGGTTGTCAACCACACTGACAGGTACACAGGGTAGTCAATACACTCACAGATACATAGGGTATTCAACACACACTCACATATATACAGGGTAGTCAACACACACTCACAGATACTTAGGGTAGTCAACACACACTGACAGGTACATAGGGTAGTCAACACACACTGACAGGTACACAGGGTAGTCAACACACACTCACAGGTACATAGGGTAGTCAACACACACTCACATATACATAGGGTAGCCAATACACACTGACAGGTACACAGAGTAGTCAACACACACTAACATATACATAGGGTTGTCAACACACACTGACAGGTACACAGGGTAGTCAACACACACTCACAGATACATAGGGTATTCAACACACTGACAGGTACATAGGGTAGTCAACACACACTGACATATACATAGGGTAGTCAACACACACTGACAGGTACACAGAGTAGTCAACACACACTCACATATACATAGGGTTGTCAACACACACTGACAGGTACACAGGGTAGTCAACACACACACACAGGTACATAGGGTAGTCAACACACACTCACAGGTACATAGGGTAGACAACACACTCTCACAGATACATAGGGCAGTCAACACACACTGACAAGTAAACAGGGTAGTCAACACACACTGACAGATACATAGGGTAGTCAACACACACTCACATATACATAGGGTAGTCAACACACACTGACAGGTACATAGGGTAGTCAACACACACTCACATATACATAGGGTAGCCAACACACACTGACAGGTACACAGAGTATTCAACACACACTCACATATACATAGGGTTGTCAACACACACTGACAGGTACACAGGGTAGTCAACACACACTCACATATACATAGGGTATTCAACACACTGACAGGTACATAGGGTAGTCAACACACACTCACATATATACAGGGTAGTCAACACACACTCACATATACTTAGGGTAGTCAACACACACTGACAGGTACATAGGGTAGTCAACACACACTGACAGTTACACAGGGTAGTCAACACACACTCACAGGTACATAGGGTAGTCAACACATACTCACAGGTACATAGGGTAGTCAACACACACTCACAGATACATAGGGTAGTCAACACACACTCACAGGTACATAGTGTAGTCAACACACTCTCACAGATACATAGGGCAGTCAACACACACTGACAGGTACATAGGGTAGTCAACACACACTGACAGGTACACAGGGTAGTCAACACACACTCACAGATACATAGGTTAGTCAACACACACTGACAGGTACATAGGGTAGTCAACACACACTGACAGGTACACAGGGTAGTCAACACACACTCACATATACATAGGGTAGTCAACACACACTCACAGATAGACAAGTTAGTCAACACACACTCACAGATACACAGGGTAGTCAACACACACTGACAGGTACATAGGGTAGTCAACACACACTGACAGGTACACAGGGTAGTCAACACACACTCACATATACATAGGGTAGTCAACACACACTGATATGTACATAGGGTAATCAACACACACTCACAGATACATAGGGTAGTCAACACACACTGACAGGTACACAGGGTAGTCAACACACACTGACAGGTACATAGGGTAGTCAACACACACTGACAGGAACACAGGGTAGTCAACACACACTCACAGGTACATAGGGTAGTCAACACATACTCACAGGTACATAGGGTAGTCAACACACACTCACAGATACATAGGATAGTCAACACACACTCACAGGTACATAGGTTAGTCAACACACACTCACAGGTACATAGGGTAGTCAACACACACTGACAGGTACACAGGGTAGTCAACACACACTCACATATACATAGGGTAGTCAACACACACTCACAGATACACAAGTTAGTCAACACACACTCACAGATACACAGGGTAGTCAACACACACTGACAGGTACATAGGGTAGTCAACACACACTGACAGGTACACAGGGTAGTCAACACACACTCACATATATATAGGCTAGTCAACACACACTGATATGTACATAGGGTAATCAACACACACTCACAGATACATAGGGTAGTCAACACACACTGACACGTACACAGGGTAGTCAACACACACTGACAGATACAGAGGGTAGTCAACACACACTCACAGATACATAGGGTGTTCAAAACACACTCACAGATACATAGGGTAGTCAACACATATTGACATGTACATAGTGTTGTCAACACACACTCACAGATACGTAGGGTAGTCAACACACACTGACAGGTACATAGTGTAGTCAACACACACTGACAGGTACACAGGGTAGTCAACACACACTCACAGATACATAGGGTTGACAACACACACTCACAGATACACAGGGTATTCAACACACACTCAGAGATACATAGGGTAGTCAACACACACTGACAGGTACAAAGGGTAGTCATTACACACTGACAGATACATAGGGTAGTCATCACACACTGACAAGTAAACAGGGTAGACAACACACACTGACAGATACATAGGGTAGTCAACACACACTCACAGATACATAGGGTAGCCAACACACACTGACAGATACATAGGGTAGTCAACACACACTCACAGATACATAGGGTTGTCAACACACACTGACAGGTACATAGGGTAGTCAACACACACTGACAGGTACACAGGGTAGTCAACACACACTCACAGATACATAGGGTAGTCAACACACACTCACAGATATACAGGGTAGTCAACACACACTCACAGGTACATAGGGTAGTCAACACACACTCACAGGTACATAGGGTAGTCAACACACACTCACAGATACATAGGGTAGTCAACACACACTCACAGGTACATAGTGTAGTCAACACACTCTCACAGATACATAGGGCAGTCAACACACACTGACAGGTACATAGGATAGATAACACACACTGACAGGTACACAGGGTAGTCAACACACACTCACAGATACATAGGTTAGTCAACACACACTGACAGGTACATAGGGTAGTCAACACACACTGACAGATACATAGGGTAGTCAACACACACTGACAGGTACACAGAGTAGTCAACACACACTCACATATACATAGGGTAGTCAACACACACTGACAGGTATATAGGGTAGTCAACACACACTGACAGATACATAGGTTAGTCAACACGCACTGACAGGTACACAGAGTAGTCAACACACACTGACAGTTACACAGGGTAGTCAACACACACTCACAAATACATAGGGTAGTCAAAACACACTCACATGTACATAGGTTTGTCAACACACACTGACAGGTACACAGGGTAGTCAACACACACTCACAGATACATAGGGTAGTCAACACACACTCACATATATACAGGGTAGTCAACACACACTGACAGATACTTAGGGTAGTCAACACACACTGACAGGTACATAGGGTAGTCAAAACACACTGACAGGTACACAGGTAGTCAACACACACTCACATGTACATATGGTTGTCAACACACACTCACAGGTACACAGGTAGTCAACACACAATCACATGTACATATGGTAGTCAACACACACTCACAGGTACATAGGGTAGTCAACACACACTCACAGATACATAGGGTAGTCAACACACACTCACAGATACATAGTGCAGTCACCACACACTGAGAGGTACATAGGGTAGTCAACACACACTCACAGGTACATAGGGTAGTCAACACACACTCCTGAATTCATAGAGATCCAGATCAGCGAAAACACACTTGTGACAGGTACATAGGGTGAATCCAACACACACTCCCACAGATGCATAGGGTAGATCAACACGCAAACGGGTACATGGGGTAGTCAACACACACTGAAGAACAGATACATAGGGTAGTCAACTACACACTGACAGGTACACCAGAGTAGTCAACACACACTCACACATATGCATAGGGTAGTCCAACACACACTGACAGGTATATAGAGGGTAGTCAACACACTGACAGATACATAGGGTAGTCAGCTTACTGACAGGTACACAGAGTGATCAACACCTGCACACTGACAGTTACACAGGTGGTCAACACACACTCCTGAATACACAGAGTAGTCAACACACACTCACATATACATAGGGTTGTCAACACACACTGACAGGTACACAGGGTAGTCAACACACACTCACAGATACATAGGGTATTCAACACACACTCACATATATACAGGGTAGTCAACACACACTCACATATACTTAGGGTAGTCACCACACACTGACAGGTACATAGGGTAGTCAACACACACTGACAGGTACACAGGGTAGTCAACACACACTCACAGGTACATAGGGTAGTCAACACATACTCACAGGTACATAGGGTAGTCAACACACACTCACAGATACATAGGGTAGTCAACACACACTCACAGGTACATAGTGTAGTCAACACACTCTCACAGATACATAGGGCAGTCAACACACACTGACAGGTACATAGGGTAGTCAACACGCACTGACAGGTACACAGAATAGTCAACACACTCTGACAGTTACATAGGGTAGTCAACACACACTCACAAATACATAGGGTAGTCAACACACACTGACAGGTACATAGGGTTGACAACACACACTCACATATACATAGGGTAGCCAACACACACTGACAGGTACACAGAGTAGTCAACACACACTCACATATACATAGGGTTGTCAACACACACTGACAGGTACACAGTGTAGTCAACACACACTCACAGATACATAGGGTATTCAACACACTGACAGGTACATAGGGTAGTCAACACACACTGACAGATACATAGGGTAGTCAACACACACTGACAGGTACACAGAGTAGTCAACACACACTCACATATACATAGGGTAGTCAACACACACTGACAGGTATATAGGGTAGTCAACACACACTGACAGATACATAGGGTAGTCAACACGCACTGACAGGTACACAGAGTAGTCAACACACACTGACAGTTACACAGGGTAGTCAACACACACTCACAAATACATAGGGTAGTCAAAACACACTCACATGTACATAGGGTTGTCAACACACACTGACAGGTACACAGGGTAGTCAACACACACTCACAGATACATAGGGTAGTCAACACACACTCACATATATACAGGGTAGTCAACACACACTGACAGATACTTAGGGTAATCAACACACACTGACAGGTACATAGGGTAGTCAAAACACCCTGACAGGTACACAGGTAGTCAACACACACTCACATGTACATATGGTAGTCAACACACACTCACAGGTACACAGGTAGTCAACACACACTCACATGTACATATGGTAGTCAACACACACTCACAGGTACATAGGGTAGTCAACACACACTCACAGATACATAGGGTAGTCAACACACACTCACAGATACATAGTGTAGTCACCACACACTGAGAGGTACATAGGGTAGTCAACACACACTCACAGGTACATAGGGTAGTCAACACACACTCACAGATACATAGGGTAGTCAACACACTGACAGGTACATAGGGTAGTCAACACACACTCACAGATACATAGGGTAGTCAACACACTGACAGGTACATAGGGTAGTCAACACACACTGACAGATACATAGGGTAGTCAACACACACTGACAGGTACACAGAGTAGTCAACACACACTCACATATACATAGGGTAGTCAACACACACTGACAGGTATATAGGGTAGTCAACACACACTGACAGATACATAGGGTAGTCAACACGCACTGACAGGTACACAGAGTAGTCAACACACACTGACAGTTACACAGGGTAGTCAACACACACTCACAAATACAT
>JAHLWY010000137.1:0-17299 GCA_020002185.1 Paraescarpia echinospica
ATTCTGGTAAAAAACTGGATGCTCATGAGGTATTCACATTCTGGCAAAAAACTGGATGCTCACTGGGTGTTCATATTCTGGTAAAAAACTGGATGCTCATGAGGTCTTCACATTCTGGCAAAAAACTGGACGCTCACGAGGTCTTCACATTCTGGCAAAAACTGGATGCTCACAAGATCTTCACATTCTAGTAAAAACTGGATGCTCACAAGGGCTTCACATTCTAGTAAAAACTGGATGCTCACAAGGGCTTCACATTCTAGTAAAAACTGGATGCTCATGAGGTCTTCACATTCTGGTAAAAAAACGGATGAACATGAGGTCTTCACATTCTGGCAAAAAAATGGATGCTCACGGGTCTTCACATTCTGGTAAAAAACTGGATGCTCATGAGGTCTTCACATTCTGGCAAAAAACTGGATGCTCACAGGTCTTCACAATCTGGTAAAAAAACTGGATGCTTATGAGGTCTTCACATTCTGGTAAAAAACTGGGTGCTCATGAGGTCTTCACATTCTGGTAAAAAAACTGGATGCTCATGAGATCTTCACATTCTGGCAAAAAACTAGATGCTCACGGGGTGTTCATATTCTGGAAAAAAACTGGATGCTCATGAGGTCTTCACATTCTGGAAAAAAACTGGACGCTCATGAGGTCTTCACATTCTGGCAAAAACTGGATGCTCACAAGGTCTTCACATTCTAGTAAAAACTGGATGCTCACAAGGGCTTCACATTCTAATAAAAAGTGGATGCTCATGAGGTCTTCACATTCTGGTAAAAAAACGGATGAACATGAGGTCTTCACATTCTGGTAAAAAAACGGATGAACATGAGGTCTTCACATTCTGGCAAAAAACTGGATGCTCATGGGTCTTCACATTCTGGTAAAAAACTGGATGCTCATGAGGTCTTCACATTCTGGCAAAAAACTGGATGCTCACGGGTCTTCACAATCTGGTAAAAAACTAGATGCTCACGAGGTCTTCACATTCTGGTAAAAAACTGGGTGCTCATGAGGTTTCCACATTCTGGTAAAAAACTGGGTGCTCATGAGGTCTTCACATTCTGGCAAAAAACTGGATGCTCACGGGGTGTTCACATTCTGGTAAAAAACTGAATGCTCACGAGGTCTTCACATTCTGGCAAAAAACTGGACGCTCATGAGGTCTTCACATTCTGGCAAAAACTGGATGCTCACAAGGTCTTCACATTCTGGCAAAAACTGGATGCTCACAAGGTCTTCACATTCTAATAAAAACTGGATGCTCACAAGGGCTTCACATTCTAGTAAAAACTGGATGCTCATGAGGTCTTCACATTCTAGTAAAAACTGGGCACTCATTAAGTCTTCATTCTGGTAAAAACTGGGTGCTCATGAGGTCTTCACATTCTGGTAAAAAAACTGGATGCTCATGAGGTCTTCACATTCTGGCAAAAAACTGGATGCTCACGGGGTGTTCACATTCTGGTAAAAAACTGGATGCTCATGAGGTCTTCACATTCTGGCAAAAAACTGGACGCTCATGAAGTCTTCACATTCTGGCAAAAACTGGATGCTCACAAGGTCTTCACATTCTAGTAAAAACTGGATGCTCACAAGGGCTTCACATTCTAGTAAAAACTGGATGCTCACAAGGGCTTCACATTCTAGTAAAAACTGGATGCTCATGAGGTCTTCACATTCTGGTAAAAAAACGGATGAACATGAGGTCTTCACATTCTGGCAAAAAACTGGATGCTCACAGGTCTTCACAATCTGGTAAAAAACTGGATGCTTATGAGGTCTTCACATTCTGGTAAAAAACTGGGTGCTCATGAGGTCTTCACATTCTGGTAAAAAACTGGATGCTCATGAGGTCTTCACATTCTGGCAAAAAACTAGATGCTCACGGGGTGTTCACATTCTGGTAAAAAACTGGATGCTCATGAGGTCTTCACATTCTGGATAAAAACTGGACGCTCATGAGGTCTTCACATTCTGGCAAAAACTGGATGCTCACAAGGTCTTCACATTCTAGTAAAAACTGGATGCTCACAAGGGCTTCACATTCTAGTAAAAACTGGATGCTCATGAGGTCTTCACATTCTGGAATAAAACTGGACGCTCACGAGGTCTTCACATTCTGGCAAAAACTGGATGCTCACAAGATCTTCACATTCTAGTAAAAACTGGTTGCTCACAAGGGCTTCACATTCTAGTAAAAACTGGATGCTCACAAGGGCTTCACATTCTAGTAAAAACTGGATGCTCGTGAGGTCTTCACATTCTGGTAAAAAAACGGATGAACATGAGGTCTTCACATTCTGGCAAAAAAAATGGATGCTCACGGGTCTTCACATTCTGGTAAAAAACTGGATGCTCATGAGGTCTTCACATTCTGGCAAAAAACTGGATGCTCACAGGTCTTCACAATCTGGTAAAAAAACTGGATGCTTATGAGGTCTTCACATTCTGGTAAAAAACTGGGTGCTCATGAGGTCTTCACATTCTGGTAAAAAAAACTGGATGCTCATGAGGTCTTCACATTCTGGCAATAAACTAGATGCTCACGGGGTGTTCATATTCAGGAAAAAAACTGGATGCTCATGAGGTCTTCACATTCTGGAAAAAAACTGGACGCTCATGAGGTCTTCACATTCTGGCAAAAACTGGATGCTCACAAGGTCTTCACATTCTAGTAAAAACTGGATGCTCACAAGGGCTTCACATTCTAATAAAAAGTGGATGCTCATGAGGTCTTCACATTCTGGTAAAAAAACGGATGAACATGAGGTCTTCACATTCTGGTAAAAAAACGGATGAACATGAGGTCTTCACATTCTGGCAAAAAACTGGATGCTCATGGGTCTTCACATTCTGGTAAAAAACTGGATGCTCATGAGGTCTTCACATTCTGGCAAAAAACTGGATGCTCACGGGTCTTCACAATCTGGTAAAAAAACTGGATGCTCACGAGGTCTTCACATTCTGGTAAAAAAACTGGGTGCTCATGAGGTTTTCACATTCTCGTAAAAAACTGGGTGCTCATGAGGTCTTCACATTCTGGCAAAAAACTGGATGCTCACGGGGTGTTCACATTCTGGTAAAAAACTGAATGCTCACGAGGTCTTCACATTCTGGCAAAAAAATGGATGCTCACGGGTCTTCACATTCTGGTAAAAAACTGGATGCTCATGAGGTCTTCACATTCTGGCAAAAAACTGGATGCTCACAGGTCTTCACAATCTGGTAAAAAACTGGATGCTTATGAGGTCTTCACATTCTGGTAAAAAACTGGATGCTCATGAGGTCTTCACATTCTGGTAAAAAACTGGATGCTCATGAGGTCTTCACATTCTGGCAAAAAACTAGATGCTCACGGGGTGTTCACATTCTGGTAAAAAACTGGATGCTCATGAGGTCTTCACATTCTGGAAAAAAACTGGATGCTCACAAGGTCTTCACATTCTAGTAAAAACTGGATGCTCACAAGGGCTTCACATTCTAATAAAAAGTGGATGCTCATGAGGTCTTCACATTCTGGTAAAAAAACGGATGAACATGAGGTCTTCACATTCTGGCAAAAAAACTGGATGCTCATGGGTCTTCACATTCTGGTAAAAAACTGGATGCTCATGAGGTCTTCACATTCTGGCAAAAAACTGGATGCTCACGGGGTGTTCACATTCTGGTAAAAAACTGGATGCTCATGAGGTCTTCACATTCTGGCAAAAAACTGGACGCTCATGAGGTCTTCACATTCTGGCAAAAACTGGATGCTCACAAGGTCTTCACATTCTAGTAAAAACTGGATGCTCACAAGGGCTTCACATTCTAGTAAAAACTGGATGCTCACAAGGGCTTCACATTCTAGTAAAAACTGGATGCTCGTGAGGTCTTCACATTCTGGTAAAAAAACGGATGAACATGAGGTCTTCACATTCTGGCAAAAAAATGGATGCTCACGGGTCTTCACATTCTGGTAAAAAACTGGATGCTCATGAGGTCTTCACATTCTGGCAAAAAACTGGATGCTCACAGGTCTTCACAATCTGGTAAAAAACTGGATGCTTATGAGGTCTTCACATTCTGGTAAAAAACTGGGTGCTCATGAGGTCTTCACATTCTGGTAAAAAACTGGATGCTCATGAGGTCTTCACATTCTGGCAAAAAACTGGATGCTCACGGGGTGTTCACATTCTGGTAAAAAACTGGATGCTCATGAGGTCTTCACATTCTGGAATAAAACTGGACGCTCATGAGGTCTTCACATTCTGGCAAAAACTGGATGCTCACAAGGTCTTCACATTCTAGTAAAAACTGGATGCTCACAAGGGCTTCACATTCTAATAAAAAGTGGATGCTCATGAGGTCTTCACATTCTGGTAAAAAAACGGATGAACATGAGGTCTTCACATTCTGGCAAAAAAACTGGATGCTCATGGGTCTTCACATTCTGGTAAAAAACTGGATGCTTATGAGGTCTTCACATTCTGGCAAAAAACTGGATGCTCACGGGGTGTTCACATTCTAATAAAAACTGGATGCTCACAAGGGCTTCACATTCTAGTAAAAACTGGATGCTCATGAGGTCTTCACATTCTAGTAAAAACTGGGCACTCATTAAGTCTTCATTCTGGTAAAAACTGGGTGCTCATGAGGTCTTCACATTCTGGTAAAAAAACTGGATGCTCATGAGGTCTTCACATACTGGCAAAAAACTGGATGCTCACGGGGTGTTCACATTCTGGTAAAAAACTGGATGCTCATGAGGTCTTCACATTCTGGCAAAAAACTGGACGCTCATGAGGTCTTCACATTCTAGTAAAAAATGGATGCTCACAAGGGCTTCACATTCTAGTAAAAACTGGATGCTCACAAGGGCTTCACATTCTAGTAAAAACTGGATGCTCATGAGGTCTTCACATTCTGGTAAAAAAACGGATGAACATGAGGTCTTCACATTCTGGCAAAAAACTGGATGCTCACAGGTCTTCACAATCTGGTAAAAAACTGGATGCTTATGAGGTCTTCACATTCTGGTAAAAAACTGGGTGCTCATGAGGTCTTCACATTCTGGTAAAAAACTGGATGCTCATGAGGTCTTCACATTCTGGCAAAAAACTAGATGCTCACGGGGTGTTCACATTCTGGTAAAAAACTGGATGCTCATGAGGTCTTCACATTCTGGATAAAAACTGGACGCTCATGAGGTCTTCACATTCTGGCAAAAACTGGATGCTCACAAGGTCTTCACATTCTAGTAAAAACTGGATGCTCACAAGGGCTTCACATTCTAATAAAAAGTGGATGCTCATGAGGTCTTCACATTCTGGTAAAAAAACGGATGAACATGAGGTCTTCACATTCTGGCAAAAAAACTGGATGCTCATGGGTCTTCACATTCTGGTAAAAAACTGGATGCTTATGAGGTCTTCACATTCTGGCAAAAAACTGGATGCTCACGGGGTATTCACATTCTAATAAAAACTGGATGCTCACAAGGGCTTCACATTCTAGTAAAAACTGGATGCTCATGAGGTCTTCACATTCTAGTAAAAACTGGGCACTCATTAAGTCTTCATTCTGGTAAAAACTGGGTGCTCATGAGGTCTTCACATTCTGGTAAAAAAACTGGATGCTCATGAGGTCTTCACATACTGGCAAAAAACTGGATGCTCACGGGGTGTTCACATTGTGGTAAAAAACTGGATGCTCATGAGGTCTTCACATTCTGGCAAAAAACTGGACGCTCATGAGGTCTTCACATTCTGGCAAAAACTGGATGCTCACAAGGTCTTCACATTCTGGCAAAAACTGGATGCTCACAAGGTCTTCACATTCTAATAAAAACTGGATGCTCACAAGGGCTTCACATTCTAGTAAAAACTGGATGCTCATGAGTCTCTCTCATGACTGGGTAAAAAACGATGAACATGAGGTCTCTGTAATATCTAAAAAATTGATGCTCATGGGTCTTCACATTCTGGTAAAAAACTGGATGCTCATGAGGTCTTCACATTCTGGCAAAAAACTGGATGCTCACGGGTCTTCACAATCTGGTAAAAAACTGGATGCTCACGAGGTCTTCACATTCTGGTAAAAAAAACTGGGTGCTCATGAGGTTTTCACATTCTCGTAAAAAACTGGGTGCTCATGAGGTCTTCACATTCTGGCAAAAAACTGGATGCTCACGGGGTGTTCACATTCTGGTAAAAAACTGAATGCTCACGAGTTCTTCACATTCTGGCAAAAAAATGGATGCTCACGGGTCTTCACATTCTGGTAAAAAACTGGATGCTCATGAGGTCTTCACATTCTGGCAAAAAACTGGATGCTCACAGGTCTTCACAATCTGGTAAAAAAACTGGATGCTTATGAGGTCTTCACATTCTGGTAAAAAACTGGGTGCTCATGAGGTCTTCACATTCTGGTAAAAAACTGGATGCTCATGAGGTCTTCACATTCTGGCAAAAAACAAGATGCTCACGGGGTGTTCACATTCTGGTAAAAAACTGGATGCTCATGAGGTCTTCACATTCTGGAAAAAAACTGGATGCTCACAAGGTCTTCACATTCTAGTAAAAACTGGATGCTCACAAGGGCTTCACATTCTAATAAAAAGTGGATGCTCATGAGGTCTTCACATTCTGGTAAAAAAACGGATGAACATGAGGTCTTCACATTCTGGCAAAAAAACTGGATGCTCATGGGTCTTCACATTCTGGTAAAAAACTGGATGCTCATGAGGTCTTCACATTCTGGCAAAAAACTGGATGCTCACGGGGATTTCACATTCTGGTAAAAAACTGGATGCTCATGAGGTCTTCACATTCTGGCAAAAAACTGGACGCTCATGAGGTCTTCACATTCTGGCAAAAACTGGATGCTCACAAGGTCTTCACATTCTAGTAAAAACTGGATGCTCACAAGGGCTTCACATTGTAGTAAAAACTGGATGCTCTCAAGGGCTTCACATTCTAGTAAAAACTGGATGCTCGTGAGGTCTTCACATTCTGGTAAAAAAACGGATGAACATGAGGTCTTCACATTCTGGCAAAAAAATGGATGCTCACGGGTCTTCACATTCTGGTAAAAAACTGGATGCTCATGAGGTCTTCACATTCTGGCAAAAAACTGGATGGTCACAGGTCTTCACAATCTGGTAAAAAACTGGATGCTTATGAGGTCTTCACATTCTGGTAAAAAACTGGGTGCTCATGAGGTCTTCACATTCTGGTAAAAAACTGGATGCTCATGAGGTCTTCACATTCTGGCAAAAAACTGGATGCTCACGGGGTGTTCACATTCTGGTAAAAAACTGGATGCTCATGAGGTCTTCACATTCTGGAATAAAACTGGACGCTCATGAGGTCTTCACATTCTGGCAAAAACTGGATGCTCACAAGGTCTTCACATTCTAGTAAAAACTGGATGCTCACAAGGGCTTCACATTGTAGTGTCTTCACATTCTGGTAAAAAAACGGATGAACATGAGGTCTTCACATTCTGGAAAAAAACTGGATGCTCATGGGTCTTCACATTCTGGTAAAAAACTGGATGCTTATGAGGTCTTCACATTCTGGCAAAAAACTGGATGCTCACGGGGTGTTCACATTCTAATAAAAACTGGATGCTCACAAGGGCTTCACATTCTAGTAAAAACTGGATGCTCATGAGGTCTTCACATTCTAGTAAAAACTGGGCACTCATTAAGTCTTCATTCTGGTAAAAACTGGGTGCTCATGAGGTCTTCACATTCTGGTAAAAAAACTGGATGCTCATGAGGTCTTCACATACTGGCAAAAAACTGGATGCTCACGGGGTGTTCACATTCTGGTAAAAAACTGGATGCTCATGAGGTCTTCACATTCTGGCAAAAAACTGGACGCTCATGAGGTCTTCACATTCTGGCAAAAACTGGATGCTCACAAGGTCTTCACATTCTAGTAAAAACTGGATGCTCACAAGGGCTTCACATTCTAGTAAAAACTGGATGCTCACAAGGGCTTCACATTCTAGTAAAAACTGGATGCTCATGATGTCTTCACATTGTGGTAAAAAAACGGATGAACATGAGGTCTTCACATTCTGGCAAAAAAATGGATGCTCACAGGTCTTCACAATCTGGTAAAAAACTGGATGCTTATGAGGTCTTCACATTCTGGTAAAAAACTGGGTGCTCATGAGGTCTTCACATTCTGGAAAAAAATTGGATGCTCATGAGGTCTTCACATTCTGGCAAAAAACTAGATGCTCACGGGGTGTTCACATTCTGGTAAAAAACTGGATGCTCATGAGGTCTTCACATTCTGGATAAAAACTGGACGCTCATGAGGTCTTCACATTCTGGCAAAAACTGGATGCTCACAAGGTCTTCACATTCTAGTAAAAACTGGATGCTCACAAGGGCTTCACATTGTAATAAAAAGTGGATGCTCATGAGGTCTTCACATTCTGGTAAAAAAACGGATGAACATGAGGTCTTCACATTCTGGGAAAAAAACTGGATGCTCATGGGTCTTCACATTCTGGTAAAAAACTGGATGCTTATGAGGTCTTCACATTCTGGCAAAAAACTGGATGCTCACGGGGTGTTCACATTCTAATAAAAACTGGATGCTCACAAGGGCTTCACATTCTAGTAAAAACTGGATGCTCATGAGGTCTTCACATTCTAGTAAAAACTGGGCACTCATTAAGTCTTCATTCTGGTAAAAACTGGGTGCTCATGAGGTCTTCACATTCTGGTAAAAAAACTGGATGCTCATGAGGTCTTCACATACTGGCAAAAAACTGGATGCTCATGAGGTGTTCACATTCTGGTAAAAAACTGGATGCTCATGAGGTCTTCACATTCTGGCAAAAAACTGGACGCTCATGAGGTCTTCACATTCTGGCAAAAACTGGATGCTCACAAGGTCTTCACATTCTAGTAAAAACTGGATGCTCACAAGGGCTTCACATTCTAGTAAAAACTGGATGCTCACAAGGGCTTCACATTCTAGTAAAAACTGGATGCTCGTGAGGTCTTCACATTCTGGTAAAAAAACGGATGAACATGAGGTCTTCACATTCTGGCAAAAAAATGGATGCTCACGGGTCTTCACATTCTTGTAAAAAACTGGATGCTCATGTGGTCTTCACATTCTGGCAAAAAACTGGATGCTCACAGGTCTTCACAATCTGGTAAAAAACTGGATGCTTATGAGGTCTTCACATTCTGGTAAAAAACTGGGTGCTCATGAGGTCTTCAAATTCTGGTAAAAAACTGGATGCTCATGAGGTCTTCACATTCTGGCAAAAAACTGGATGCTCACGGGGTGTTCACATTCTGGTAAAAAACTGGATGCTCATGAGGTCTTCACATTCTGGCAAAAAACTGGACGCTCATGAAGTCTTCACATTCTGGCAAAAACTGGATGCTCACAAGGTCTTCACATTCTAGTAAAAACTGGATGCTCACAAGGGCTTCACATTCTAGTAAAAACTGGATGCTCACAAGGGCTTCACATTCTAGTAAAAACTGGATGCTCGTGAGGTCTTCACATTCTGGTAAAAAAACGGATGAACATGAGGTCTTCACATTCTGGCAAAAAAATGGATGCTCACGGGTCTTCACATTCTGGTAAAAAACTGGATGCTCATGAGGTCTTCACATTCTGGCAAAAAACTGGATGCTCACAGGTCTTCACAATCTGGTAAAAAAACTGGATGCTTATGAGGTCTTCACATTCTGGTAAAAAACTGGGTGCTCATGAGGTCTTCACATTCTGGTAAAAAACTGGATGCTCATGAGGTCTTCACATTCTGGCAAAAAACTGGATGCTCACGGGGTGTTCACATTCTGGTAAAAAACTGGATGCTCATGAGGTCTTCACATTCTGGCAAAAAACTGGACGCTGATGAAGTCTTCACATTCTGGCAAAAACTGGATGCTCACAAGGTCTTCACATTCTAGTAAAAACTGGATGCTCACAAGGGCTTCACATTCTAGTAAAAACTGGATGCTCACAAGGGCTTCACATTCTAGTAAAAAATGGATGCTCATGAGGTCTTCACATTCTGGTAAAAAAACGGATGAACATGAGGTCTTCACATTCTGGCAAAAAAATGGATGCTCACGGGTCTTCACATTCTGGTAAAAAACTGGATGCTCATGAGGTCTTCACATTCTGGCAAAAAACTGGATGCTCACAGGTCTTCACAATCTGGTAAAAAACTGGATGCTTATGAGGTCTTCACATTCTGGTAAAAAACTGGATGCTCATGAGGTCTTCACATTCTGGTAAAAAACTGGATGCTCATGAGGTCTTCACATTCTGGCAAAAAACTAGATGCTCACGGGGTGTTCACATTCTGGTAAAAAACTGGATGCTCATGAGGTCTTCACATTCTGGAAAAAAACTGGATGCTCACAAGGTCTTCACATTCTAGTAAAAACTGGATGCTCACAAGGGCTTCACATTCTAATAAAAAGTGGATGCTCATGAGGTCTTCACATTCTGGTAAAAAAACGGATGAACATGAGGTCTTCACATTCTGGCAAAAAAACTGGATGCTCATGGGTCTTCACATTCTGGTAAAAAACTGGATGCTCATGAGGTCTTCACATTCTGGCAAAAAACTGGATGCTCACGGGGTGTTCACATTCTGGTAAAAAACTGGATGCTCATGAGGTCTTCACATTCTGGCAAAAAAATGGACGCTCATGAGGTCTTCACATTCTGGCAAAAACTGGATGCTCACAAGGTCTTCACATTCTAGTAAAAACTTTGGATATCAGCTGGTGGATGCTGCATTTCTGGCAAAAAACTGGATGCTCACGGGTCTTCACAATCTGGTAAAAAAACTGGATGCTCACGAGGTCTTCACATTCTGGTAAAAAAACTGGGTGCTCATGAGGTTTTCACATTCTCGTAAAAAACTGGGTGCTCATGAGGTCTTCACATTCTGGCAAAAAACTGGATGCTCACGGGGTGTTCACATTCTGGTAAAAAACTGGATGCTCATGAGGTCTTCACATTCTGGCAAAAAACTGGACGCTCATGAGGTCTTCACATTCTGGCAAAAACTGGATGCTCACAAGGTCTTCACATTCTAGTAAAAACTGGATGCTCACAAGGGCTTCACATTCTAGTAAAAACTGGATGCTCACAAGGGCTTCACATTCTAGTAAAAACTGGATGCTCATGAGGTCTTCACATTCTGGTAAAAAAACGGATGAACATGAGGTCTTCACATTCTGGCAAAAAAATGGATGCTCACGGGTCTTCACATTCTGGTAAAAAACTGGATGCTCACAGGTCTTCACAATCTGGTAAAAAACTGGATGCTTATGAGGTCTTCACATTCTGGCAAAAAACTGGATGTTTATGAGGTCTTCACATTCTGGTAAAAAACTGGGTGCTCATGAGGTCTTCACATTCTGGTAAAAAACTGGATGCTCATGAGGTCTTCACATTCTGGCAAAAAACTGGATGCTCACGGGGTGTTCACATTCTGGTAAAAAACTGGATGCTCATGAGGTCTTCACATTCTGGCAAAAAACTGGACGCTCATGAGGTCTTCACATTCTGGCAAAAACTGGATGCTCACAAGGTCTTCACATTCTAGTAAAAAATGGATGCTCACAAGGGCTTCACATTCTAGTAAAAATTGGATGCTCACAAGGGCTTCACATTCTGGTAAAAAAACTGGATGCTCATGAGGTCTTCACATTCTGGGAAAAAAATGGATGCTCACGGGTCTTCACATTCTGGTAAAAAAACTGGATGCTCATGAGGTCTTCACATTCTGGCAAAAAACTGGATGCTCACAGGTCTTCACAATCTGGTAAAAAACTGGATGCTTATGAGGTCTTCACATTCTGGCAAAAAACTGGACGCTCATGAGGTCTTCACATTCTGGCAAAAACTGGATGCTCACAAGGTCTTCACATTCTAGTAAAAAATGGATGCTCACAAGGGCTTCACATTCTAGTAAAAACTGGATGCTCACAAGGGCTTCACATTCTAGTAAAAACTGGATGCTCATGAGGTCTTCACATTCTGGTAAAAAACGGATGAACATGAGGTCTTCACATTCTGGCAAAAAACTGGATGCTCACGGGTCTTCACATTCTGGTAAAAAAACTGGATGCTAGTGAGGTCTTCACATTCTGGCAAAAAACTGGATGCTCACAGGTCTTCACAATCTGGTAAAAAACTGGATGCTTATGAGGTCTTCACATTCTGGTAAAAAACTGGGTGCTCATGAGGTCTTCACATTCTGGTAAAAAACTGGATGCTCATGAGGTCTTCACATTCTGGCAAAAAACTAGATGCTCACGGGGTGTTCACATTCTGGTAAAAAACTGGATGCTCATGAGTTCTTCACATTCTGGATAAAAACTGGACGCTCATGAGGTCTTCACATTCTGGCAAAAACTGGATGCTCACAAGGTCTTCACATTCTAGTAAAAACTGGATGCTCACAAGGGCTTCACATTCTAGTAAAAACTGGATGCTCATGAGGTCTTCACATTCTGGAATAAAACTGGACGCTCACGAGGTCTTCACATTCTGGCAAAAACTGGATGCTCACAAGATCTTCACATTCTAGTAAAAACTGGTTGCTCACAAGGGCTTCACATTCTAGTAAAAACTGGATGCTCACAAGGGCTTCACATTCTAGTAAAAACTGGATGCTCGTGAGGTCTTCACATTCTGGTAAAAAAACGGATGAACATGAGGTCTTCACATTCTGGCAAAAAAAATGGATGCTCACGGGTCTTCACATTCTGGTAAAAAACTGGATGCTCATGAGGTCTTCACATTCTGGCAAAAAACTGGATGCTCACAGGTCTTCACAATCTGGTAAAAAAACTGGATGCTTATGAGGTCTTCACATTCAGGTAAAAAACTGGGTGCTCATGAGGTCTTCACATTCTGGTAAAAAAACTGGATGCTCATGAGATCTTCACATTCTGGCAAAAAACTAGATGCTCACGGGGTGTTCATATTCTGGAAAAAAACTGGATGCTCATGAGGTCTTCACATTCTGGAAAAAAACTGGACGCTCATGAGGTCTTCACATTCTGGCAAAAACTGGATGCTCACAAGGTCTTCACATTCTAGTAAAAACTGGATGCTCACAAGGGCTTCACATTCTAATAAAAAGTGGATGCTCATGAGGTCTTCACATTCTGGTAAAAAAACGGATGAACATGAGGTCTTCACATTCTGGTAAAAAAACGGATGAACATGAGGTCTTCACATTCTGGCAAAAAACTGGATGCTCATGGGTCTTCACATTCTGGTAAAAAACTGGATGCTCATGAGGTCTTCACATTCTGGCAAAAAACTGGATGCTCACGGGTCTTCACAATCTGGTAAAAAAACTGGATGCTCACGAGGTCTTCACATTCTGGTAAAAAAACTGGGTGCTCATGAGGTTTTCACATTCTCGTAAAAAACTGGGTGCTCATGAGGTCTTCACATTCTGGCAAAAAACTGGATGCTCACGGGGTGTTCACATTCTGGTAAAAAACTGAATGCTCACGAGGTCTTCACATTCTGGCAAAAAAATGGATGCTCACGGGTCTTCACATTCTGGTAAAAAACTGGATGCTCATGAGGTCTTCACATTCTGGCAAAAAACTGGATGCTCACAGGTCTTCACAATCTGGTAAAAAACTGGATGCTTATGAGGTCTTCACATTCTGGTAAAAAACTGGATGCTCATGAGGTCTTCACATTCTGGTAAAAAACTGGATGCTCATGAGGTCTTCACATTCTGGCAAAAAACTAGATGCTCACGGGGTGTTCACATTCTGGTAAAAAACTGGATGCTCATGAGGTCTTCACATTCTGGAAAAAAACTGGATGCTCACAAGGTCTTCACATTCTAGTAAAAACTGGATGCTCACAAGGGCTTCACATTCTAATAAAAAGTGGATGCTCATGAGGTCTTCACATTCTGGTAAAAAAACGGATGAACATGAGGTCTTCACATTCTGGCAAAAAAACTGGATGCTCATGGGTCTTCACATTCTGGTAAAAAACTGGATGCTCATGAGGTCTTCACATTCTGGCAAAAAACTGGATGCTCACGGGGATTTCACATTCTGGTAAAAAACTGGATGCTCATGAGGTCTTCACATTCTGGCAAAAAACTGGACGCTCATGAGGTCTTCACATTCTGGCAAAAACTGGATGCTCACAAGGTCTTCACATTCTAGTAAAAACTGGATGCTCACAAGGGCTTCACATTGTAGTAAAAACTGGATGCTCTCAAGGGCTTCACATTCTAGTAAAAACTGGATGCTCGTGAGGTCTTCACATTCTGGTAAAAAAACGGATGAACATGAGGTCTTCACATTCTGGCAAAAAAATGGATGCTCACGGGTCTTCACATTCTGGTAAAAAACTGGATGCTCATGAGGTCTTCACATTCTGGCAAAAAACTGGATGGTCACAGGTCTTCACAATCTGGTAAAAAACTGGATGCTTATGAGGTCTTCACATTCTGGTAAAAAACTGGGTGCTCATGAGGTCTTCACATTCTGGTAAAAAACTGGATGCTCATGAGGTCTTCACATTCTGGCAAAAAACTGGATGCTCACGGGGTGTTCACATTCTGGTAAAAAACTGGATGCTCATGAGGTCTTCACATTCTGGAATAAAACTGGACGCTCATGAGGTCTTCACATTCTGGCAAAAACTGGATGCTCACAAGGTCTTCACATTCTAGTAAAAACTGGATGCTCACAAGGGCTTCACATTGTAATAAAAAGTGGATGCTCATGAGGTCTTCACATTCTGGTAAAAAAACGGATGAACATGAGGTCTTCACATTCTGGGAAAAAAACTGGATGCTCATGGGTCTTCACATTCTGGTAAAAAACTGGATGCTTATGAGGTCTTCACATTCTGGCAAAAAACTGGATGCTCACGGGGTGTTCACATTCTAATAAAAACTGGATGCTCACAAGGGCTTCACATTCTAGTAAAAACTGGATGCTCATGAGGTCTTCACATTCTAGTAAAAACTGGGCACTCATTAAGTCTTCATTCTGGTAAAAACTGGGTGCTCATGAGGTCTTCACATTCTGGTAAAAAAACTGGATGCTCATGAGGTCTTCACATACTGGCAAAAAACTGGATGCTCACGGGGTGTTCACATTCTGGTAAAAAACTGGATGCTCATGAGGTCTTCACATTCTGGCAAAAAACTGGACGCTCATGAGGTCTTCACATTCTGGCAAAAACTGGATGCTCACAAGGTCTTCACATTCTAGTAAAAACTGGATGCTCACAAGGGCTTCACATTCTAGTAAAAACTGGATGCTCACAAGGGCTTCACATTCTAGTAAAAACTGGATGCTCATGAGGTCTTCACATTGTGGTAAAAAAACGGATGAACATGAGGTCTTCACATTCTGGCAAAAAAATGGATGATCACAGGTCTTCACAATCTGGTAAAAAACTGGATGCTTATGAGGTCTTCACATTCTGGTAAAAAACTGGGTGCTCATGAGGTCTTCACATTCTGGTAAAAAAACTGGATGCTCATGAGGTCTTCACATTCTGGCAAAAAACTAGATGCTCACGGGGTGTTCACATTCTGGTAAAAAACTGGATGCTCATGAGGTCTTCACATTCTGGATAAAAACTGGACGCTCATGAGGTCTTCACATTCTGGCAAAAACTGGATGCTCACAAGGTCTTCACATTCTAGTAAAAACTGGATGCTCACAAGGGCTTCACATTCTAATAAAAAGTGGATGCTCATGAGGTCTTCACGTTCTGGTAAAAAAACGGATGAACATGAGGTCTTCACATTCTGGCAAAAAAACTGGATGCTCATGGGTCTTCACATTCTGGTAAAAAACTGGATGCTCATGAGGTCTTCACATTCTGGCAAAAAACTGGATGCTCACGGGGTGTTCACATTCTAATAAAAACTGGATGCTCACAAGGGCTTCACATTCTAGTAAAAACTGGATGCTCATGAGGTCTTCACATTCTAGTAAAAACTGGGCACTCATTAAGTCTTCATTCTGGTAAAAACTGGGTGCTCATGAGGTCTTCACATTCTGGTAAAAAAAACTGGATGCTCATGAGGTCTTCACATTCTGGCAAAAAACTGGATGCTCACGGGGTGTTCACATTCTGGTAAAAAACTGGATGCTCATGAGGTCTTCACATTCTGGCAAAAAACTGGACGCTCATGAGGTCTTCACATTCTGGCAAAAACTGGATGCTCATGAGGTCTTCACATTCTAGTAAAAACTGGATGCTCACAAGGGCTTCACATTCTAGTAAAAACTGGATGCTCACAAGGGCTTCACATTCTAGTAAAAACTGGATGCTCATGAGGTCTTCACATTGTGGTAAAAAAACGGATGAACATGAGGTCTTCACATTCTGGCAAAAAAATGGATGCTCACAGGTCTTCACAATCTGGTAAAAAACTGGATGCTTATGAGGTCTTCACATTCTGGTAAAAAACTGGGTGCTGATGAGGTCTTCACATTCTGGTAAAAAACTGGATGCTCATGAGGTCTTCACATTCTGGCAAAAAACTAGATGCTCACGGGGTGTTCACATTCTGGTAAAAAACTGGATGCTCATGAGGTCTTCACATTCTGGATAAAAACTGGACGCTCATGAGGTCTTCACATTCTGGCAAAAACTGGATGCTCACAAGGTCTTCACATTCTAGTAAAAACTGGATGCTCACAAGGGCTTCACATTCTAATAAAAAGTGGATGCTCATGAGGTCTTCACATTCTGGTAAAAAAACGGATGAACATGAGGTCTTCACATTCTGGCAAAAAAACTGGATGCTCATGGGTCTTCACATTCTGGTAAAAAAACTGGATGCTCATGAGGTCTTCACATTCTGGCAAAAAACTGGATGCTCACGGGGTGTTCACATTCTAATAAAAACTGGATGCTCACAAGGGCTTCACATTCTAGTAAAAACTGGATGCTCATGAGGTCTTCACATTCTAGTAAAAACTGGGCACTCATTAAGTCTTCATTCTGGTAAAAACTGGGTGCTCATGAGGTCTTCACATTCTGGTAAAAAAACTGGATGCTCATGAGGTCTTCACATTCTGGCAAAAAACTGGATGCTCACGGGGTGTTCACATTCTGGTAAAAAACTGGATGCTCACGAGGTCTTCACATTCTGGCAAAAAACTGGACGCTCATGAGGTCTTCACATTCTGGCAAAAACTGGATGCTCACAAGGTCTTCACATTCTAGTAAAAACTGGATGCTCACAAGGGCTTCACATTCTAGTAAAAACTGGATGCTCACAAGGGCTT
>JAHLWY010000138.1:0-16745 GCA_020002185.1 Paraescarpia echinospica
TACCCCTTGCTGATTTATTATGCAATGTATGGAAGTTCGCTGAATCAGCTGTACTTCGTTATAGTTGTACGTTACCCCTTGCTGATATCTTATGCAATGTATGGAAGTTCGCCGAATCAGTTGTACTTCGTCATAGTTGTACGTTACCTCTTGTTGATATGTTATGCAATGTATGGAAGTTCGCTGAATCAGCTGTACGCTACCCCTTGCTGATAATTTATCTCATGCAATGTTTGGAAGTTCTCCGAATCAGTTGTACTTCATCACAGTTGTACGTTACCCCTTGCTGATATATTATGCAATGTATGGAAGTTCGCTGAATCAGCTGTACGCTACCCCTTGGTGATAATTTATCTCATGCAATGTATGGAAGTTTTCCGAATCAGTTGTACTTCGTCACAGTTGTACATTACCCCTTGCTGATATATTTTGCAATGTATGGAAGTTCGCTGAATCAGCTGTACGCTACCCCTTGCTGATAATTTATCTCATGCAATGTATGGAAGTTCTCCGAATCAGTTGTACTTCGTCATAGTTGAACGTTACCCCATGCTGATACCTTATGCAATGTATGGAAGTTCTCCGAATCAGTTGTACTTCGTCACTGTTGTACGTTACCCCTTGCTGATATGTTATGCAATGTATGGAAGTTTGCTGAATCAGCTCTACTTCGTTACAGTTGTACGTTACCCATTGCTGATATGTTATGCAATGTATGGAAGTTCGCTGAATCGGTTGTACTTCGTCACAGTTGTACGTTACCCCTTGATGATATCTTGTGCAATGTATGGAAGTTCTCCGAATCAGTTGTACTTCGTCACAGTTGTACGCTACCCCTTGCTGATATTTTATGCAATGTATGGAAGTTCTCCGAATCAGTTGTACTTCGTCACAGTTGTACGTTACCCCTTGCTGATATGTTATGCAATGTATGGAAGTTCGCTGAATCAGCTCTACTTCGTTATAGTTGTACGTTACCCCTTGCTGATATCTTATGCAATGTATGGAAGTTCGCTGAATCGGTTGTACTTCGTCACAGTTGTACGTTACCCCTTGCTGATATCTTATGCAATGTATGGAAGTTCTCCGAATCAGTTGTACTTCGACACAGTTGTACGCTACCCCTTGCTGATATGTTATGCAATGTATGGAAGTTCGCTGAATCGGTTGTACTTCGTCACAGTTGTACGCTTCCCCTTGCTGATATGTTATGCAATGTATGGAAGTTCGCTGAATCAGTTGTACTTCGTCACAGTTGTACGTTACCCGTTGCTGATATATTATGCAATGTATGGGAGTTCGCCGAATCAGTTGTACTTCGTCATAGTTGTACGTTACCCCTTGCTGATATCTTATGCAATGTATGGATGTTCGCTGAATCGGTTGTACTTCGTCACAGTTGTACGTTACCCCTTGCTGATATCTTATTCAATGTATGGAAGTTCGCTGAATCGGTTGTACTTCGTCATAGTTGTATGCTACCCCTTGCTGATATCTTATGCAATGTATGGAAGTTCTCCGAATCAGTTGTACTTCGTCACAGTTGTACGTTACCCCTTGCTGATGTATTATGCAATGTATGGAAGTTCGCTGAATCAGCTGTACTTCGTTATAGTTGTACGTTACCCCTTGCTGATATCTTATGCAATGTATGGAAGTTCGCCGAATCAGTTGTACTTCGTCATAGTTGTACGTTACCCCTTGTTGATATGTTATGCAATGTATGGAATTTCGCTGAATCAGCTGTACGCTACCCCTTCCTGATAATTTATCTCATGCAATGTTTGGAAGTTCTCCGAATCAGTTGTACGCTACCCCTTGCTGATATCTTATGCAATGTATGGAATTTCGCTGAATCGGTTGTACTTCGTCACAGTTGTACGTAACCCCTTGCTTATATCTTATACAATGTATGGAAGTTCTCCGAATCAGTTCTACTTCGTCACAGTTGTACTTTACCCCTTGCTGATATATTATGCAATGTATGGAAGTTCGCTGAATCAGCTGTACTCTACCCCTTGCTGATAATTTATCTAATGCAAAGTTTGGAAGTTCTCCGAATCAGTTGTACTTCGTCACTGTTGTACGTTACCCCTTGCTGATATGTTATGCAATGTATGGAAGTTCGCTGAATCAGCTCTACTTCGTTATAGTTGTACGTTACCCCTTGCTGATATATTATGCAATGTATGGAAGTTCGCTGAATCATCTGTACTTCGTTATAGTTGTACGTTACCCCTTGCTGATATCTTATGCAATGTATGGAATTTCGCTGAATCGGTTGTACTTCGTCACAGTTGTACGTTACCCCTTGCTGATATCTTATGCAATGTATGGAAGTTCTCCGAATCAGTTGTACTTCGTCATAGTTGTACGCTACCCCTTGCTGATATCTTATGCAATGTATGGAAGTTCTCCGAATCAGTTGTACTTCATCATAGTTGTACGCTACCCCTTGCTGATATATTATGCAATGTATGGAAGTTCGCTGAATCAGCTGTACTTCGTTATAGTTGTACGTTACCCCTTGCTGATATCTTATGCAATGTGTGGAAGTTCGCCAAATCAGTTGTACTTCGTCATAGTTGGACGCTACCCCTTGTTGATATGTTATGCAATGTATGGAAGTTCGCTGAATCAGCTGTACGCTACCCCTTGCTGATAATTTATCTCATGCAATGTTTGGAAGTTCTCCGAATCAGTTGTACTTCGTCACAGTTGTACGTTACCCCTTGCTGATATATTATGCAATGTATGGAAGTTCGCTGAATCAGCTGTACGCTACCCCTTGCTGATAATTTATCTGATGCAATGTATGGAAGTTCTCCGAATCAGTTGTACTTCGTCACAGTTGTACATTACCCCTTGCTGATATATTATGCAATGTATGGAAGTTCGCTGAATCAGCTGTACGCTACCCCTTCCTGATAATTTATCTCATGCAATGTTTGGAAGTTCTCCGAATCAGTTGTACGCTACCCCTTCCTGATATCTAATGCAATGTATGGAATTTCGCTGAATCGGTTGTACTTTGTCACAGTTGTACGTTACCCATTGCTAATATCTTATGCAATGTATGGAAGTTCTCCGAATCAGTTGTACTTCGTCACAGTTGTACGTTACCCCCTGCTGATATATTATGCAATGTATGGAAGTTCGCTGAATCAGCTGTACTCTACCCCTTGCTGATAATTTATCTAATGCAAAGTTTGGAAGTTCTCCGAATCAGTTGTACTTCGTCACAGTTGTACGTTACCCCTTGCTGATACCTTATGCAATGTATGGAAGTTCTCTGAATCAGCTCTACTTCGTTATAGTTGTACGTTACCCCTTGCTGATATCTTATGCAATGTATGGAAGTTCGCTGAATCAGTTGTACTTCGTCACAGTTGTACGTTACCCCTTGCTGATATCTTATGCAATGTATGGAAGTTCTCCGAATCAGTTGTACTTCGACACAGTTGTACGCTACCCCTTGCTGATATGTTATGCAATGTATGGAAGTTCGCTGAATCGGTTGTACTTCGTCACAGTTGTACGCTTCCCCTTGCTGATATGTTATGCAATGTATGGAAGTTCGCTGAATCAGTTGTACTTCGTCACAGTTGTACGTTACCCGTTGCTGATATCTTATGCAATGTATGGGAGTTCGCCGAATCAGTTGTACTTCGTCATAGTTGTACGTTACCCCTTGTTGATATGTTATGCAATGTATGGAAGTTCGCTGAATCAGCTGTACGCTACCCCTTCCTGATAATTTATCTCATGCAATGTTTGGAAGTTCTCCGAATCAGTTGTACGCTACCCCTTGCTGATATCTTATGCAATGTATGGAATTTCGCTGAATCGGTTGTACTTCGTCACAGTTGTACGTAACCCCTTGCTTATATCTTATACAATGTATGGAAGTTCTCCGAATCAGTTCTACTTCGTCACAGTTGTACTTTACCCCTTGCTGATATATTATGCAATGTATGGAAGTTCGCTGAATCAGCTGTACTCTACCCCTTGCTGATAATTTATCTAATGCAAAGTTTGGAAGTTCTCCGAATCAGTTGTACTTCGTCACTGTTGTACGTTACCCCTTGCTGATATGTTATGCAATGTATGGAAGTTCGCTGAATCAGCTCTACTTCGTTATAGTTGTACGTTACCCCTTGCTGATATATTATGCAATGTATGGAAGTTCGCTGAATCATCTGTACTTCGTTATAGTTGTACGTTACCCCTTGCTGATATCTTATGCAATGTATGGAATTTCGCTGAATCGGTTGTACTTCGTCACAGTTGTACGTTACCCCTTGCTGATATCTTATGCAATGTATGGAAGTTCTCCGAATCAGTTGTACTTCGTCATGGTTGTACGCTACTCCTTGCTGATATCTTATGCAATGTATGGAAGTTCTCCGAATCAGTTGTACTTCGTCATAGTTGTACGCTACCCCTTGCTGATTTATTATGCAATGTATGGAAGTTCGCTGAATCAGCTGTACTTCGTTATAGTTGTACGTTACCCCATGCTGATATCTTATGCAATGTATGGAAGTTCGCCGAATCAGTTGTACTTCGTCATAGTTGTACGTTACCCCTTGTTGATATGTTATGCAATGTATGGAAGTTCGCTGAATCAGCTGTACGCTACCCCTTGCTGATAATTTATCTCATGCAATGTTTGGAAGTTCTCCGAATCAGTTGTACTTCATCACAGTTGTACGTTACCCCTTGCTGATATATTATGCAATGTATGGAAGTTCGCTGAATCAGCTGTACGCTACCCCTTGCTGATAATTTATCTCATGCAATGTATGGAAGTTTTCCGAATCAGTTGTACTTCGTCACAGTTGTACATTACCCCTTGCTGATATATTTTGCAATGTATGGAAGTTCGCTGAATCAGCTGTACGCTACCCCTTGCTGATAATTTATCTCATGCAATGTATGGAAGTTCTCCGAATCAGTTGTACTTCGACACAGTTGTACGGTACCCCTTGCTGATATGTTATGCAATGTATGGAAGTTCGCTGAATCAGTTGTACTTCGTCACAGTTGTACGTTACCCCTTGCTGATATGTTATGCAATGTATGGAAGTTCGCTGAATCAGTTGTACTTCGTCACAGTTGTACGTTACCCGTTGCTGATATCTTATGCAATGTATGGAGTTCGCCGAATCAGTTGTACTTCGTCATAGTTGTACGAGCTGATGCCGCTGAATCGGTTGTACTTCGTCACAGTTGTACGTTACCCCTTGCTGATATCTTAGTCAATGTATGGAAGTTCGCTGAATCGGTTGTACTTCGTCATAGTTGTATGCTACCCCTTGCTGATATCTTATGCAATGTATGGAAGTTCTCCGAATCAGTTGTACTTCGTCACAGTTGTACGTTACCCCTTGCTGATGTATTATGCAATGTATGGAAGTTCTCTGAATCAGCTGTACTTCGTTATAGTTGTACGTTACCCCTTGCTGATATCTTATGCAATGTATGGAAGTTCGCCGAATCAGTTGTACTTCGTCATAGTTGTACGTTACCCCTTGTTGATATGTTATGCAATGTATGGAAGTTCGCTGAATCAGCTGTACGCTACCCCTTGCTGATAATTTATCTTATGCAATGTATGGAAGTTCTCCGAATCAGTTGTACTTCGTCACTGTTGTACGTTACCCCTTGCTGATATGTTATGCAATGTATGGAAGTTCGCTGAATCAGCTCTACTTCGTTATAGTTGTACGTTACCCCTTGCTGATATATTATGCAATGTATGGAAGTTCGCTGAATCATCTGTACTTCGTTATAGTTGTACGTTACCCCTTGCTGATATCTTATGCAATGTATGGAATTTCGCTGAATCGGTTGTACTTCGTCACAGTTGTACGTTACCCCTTGCTGATATCTTATGCAATGTATGAAAGTTCTCCGAATCAGTTGTACTTCGTCATAGTTGTACGCTACTCCTTGCTGATATCTTATGCAATGTATGGAAGTTCTCCGAATCAGTTGTACTTCGTCATAGTTGTACGCTACCCCTTGCTGATTTATTATGCAATGTATGGAAGTTCGCTGAATCAGCTGTACTTCGTTATAGTTGTACGTTACCCCTTGCTGATATCTTATGCAATGTATGGAAGTTCGCCGAATCAGTTGTACTTCGTCATAGTTGTACGTTACCCCTTGCTGATATGTTATGCAATGTATGGAAGTTCGCTGAATCAGCTGTACGCTACCCCTTGCTGATAATTTATCTCATGCAATGTTTGGAAGTTCTCCGAATCAGTTGTACTTCATCACAGTTGTACGTTACCCCTTGCTGATATATTATGCAATGTATGGAAGTTCGCTGAATCAGCTGTACGCTACCCCTTGGTGATAATTTATCTCATGCAATGTATGGAAGTTTTCCGAATCAGTTGTACTTCGTCACAGTTGTACATTACCCCTTGCTGATATATTTTGCAATGTATGGAAGTTCGCTGAATCAGCTGTACGCTACCCCTTGCTGATAATTTATCTCATGCAATGTATGGAAGTTCTCCGAATCAGTTGTACTTCGTCATAGTTGAACGTTACCCCATGCTGATACCTTATGCAATGTATGGAAGTTCTCCGAATCAGTTGTACTTCGTCACTGTTGTACGTTACCCCTTGCTGATATGTTATGCAATGTATGGAAGTTTGCTGAATCAGCTCTACTTCGTTACAGTTGTACGTTACCCATTGCTGATATGTTATGCAATGTATGGAAGTTCGCTGAATCGGTTGTACTTCGTCACAGTTGTACGTTACCCCTTGATGATATCTTGTGCAATGTATGGAAGTTCTCCGAATCAGTTGTACTTCGTCACAGTTGTACGCTACCCCTTGCTGATATTTTATGCAATGTATGGAAGTTCTCCGAATCAGTTGTACTTCGTCACAGTTGTACGTTACCCCTTGCTGATATGTTATGCAATGTATGGAAGTTCGCTGAATCAGCTCTACTTCGTTATAGTTGTACGTTACCCCTTGCTGATATCTTATGCAATGTATGGAAGTTCGCTGAATCGGTTGTACTTCGTCACAGTTGTACGTTACCCCTTGCTGATATCTTATGCAATGTATGGAAGTTCTCCGAATCAGTTGTACTTCGTCACAGTTGTACGCTACCCCTTGCTGATATGTTATGCAATGTATGGAAGTTCGCTGAATCGGTTGTACTTCGTCACAGTTGTACGCTTCCCCTTGCTGATATGTTATGCAATGTATGGAAGTTCGCTGAATCAGTTGTACTTCGTCACAGTTGTACGTTACCCGTTGCTGATATCTTATGCAATGTATGGGAGTTCGCCGAATCAGTTGTACTTCGTCATAGTTGTACGTTACCCCTTGCTGATATCTTATGCAATGTATGGATGTTCGCTGAATCGGTTGTACTTCGTCACAGTTGTACGTTACCCCATGCTGATATCTTATTCAATGTATGGAAGTTCGCTGAATCGGTTGTACTTCGTCATAGTTGTATGCTACCCCTTGCTGATATCTTATGCAATGTATGGAAGTTCTCCGAATCAGTTGTACTTCGTCATAGTTGTACGCTACCCCTTGCTGATATATTATGCAATGTATGGAAGTTCGCTGAATCAGCTGTACTTCGTTATAGTTGTACGTTACCCCTTGCTGATATCTTATGCAATGTATGGAAGTTCTCCGAATCAGTTGTACTTCGTCACAGTTGTACGTTACCCCCTGCTGATATATTATGCAATGTATGGAAGTTCGCTGAATCAGCTGTACTCTACCCCTTGCTGATAATTTATCTAATGCAAAGTTTGGAAGTTCTCCGAATCAGTTGTACTTCGTCACAGTTGTACGTTACCCCTTGCTGATACCTTATGCAATGTATGGAAGTTCTCCGAATCAGTTGTACTTCGTCATTGTTGTACGTTACCCCTTGCTGATATATTATGCAATGTATGGAAGTTCGCTGAATCAGCTGTACTTCATTATAGTTGTACGTTACCCCTTGCTGATATCTTATGCAATGTATGGAATTTCGCTGAATCGGTTGTACTTCGTCACAGTTGTACGTTACCCCTTACTGATATCTTATGCAATGTATGGAAGTTCTCCGAATCAGTTGTACTTCGTCATAGTTGTACGCTACTCCTTGCTGATATCTTATGCAATGTATGGAAGTTCTCCGAATCAGTTGTACTTCGTCATAGTTGTACGCTACCCCTTGCTGATATATTATGCAATGTATGGAAGTTCGCTGAATCAGCTGTACTTCGTTATAGTTGTACGTTACCCCTTGCTGATATTTTATGCAATGTATGGAAGTTCGCCGAATCAGTTGTACTTCGTCATAGTTGTACGTTACCCCTTGTTGATATGTTATGCAATGTATGGAAGTTCGCTGAATCAGCTGTACGCTACCCCTTGCTGATAATTTATCTCATGCAATGTTTGGAAGTTCTCCGAATCAGTTGTACTTCGTCACAGTTGTACATTACCCCTTGCTGATATATTTTGCAATGTATGGAAGTTCGATGAATCAGCTGTACGCTACCCCTTGCTGATAATTTATCTCATGCAATGTATGGAAGTTCTCCGAATCAGTTGTACTTCGAGATAGTTGAACGTTACCCCTTGCTGATACCTTATGCAATGTATGGAAGTTCTCCGAATCAGTTGTACATCGTCACTGTTGTACGTTACCCCTTGCTGATATGTTATGCAATGTATGGAAGTTCGCTGAATCAGCTCTACTTCGTTATAGTTGTACGTTACCCCTTGCTGATATGTTATGCAATGTATGGAAGTTCGCTGAAACGGTTGTACTTCGTCACAGTTGTACGTTACCCCTTGATGATATCTTATGCAATGTATGGAAGTTCTCCGAATCAGTTGTACTTCGTCACAGTTGTACGCTACCCCTTGCTGATATCTTATGCAATGTATGGAAGTTCTCCGAATCAGTTGTACTTCGTCACATTTGTACGTTACCCCTTGCTGATATATTATGCAATGTATGGAAGTTCGCTGAATCAGCTGTACTTCGTTATTGTTGTACGTTACCCCTTGCTGATATTTTATGCAATGTATGGAACTACGCTGAATCAGCTGTATGCTACCCCTTGCTGATAATTGATCTCATGCAATGTTTGGAAGTTCTCCGTATCAGTTGTACTTCGTCACAGTTGTACGCTACCCCTTGCTGATAATTTATCTCATGCAATGTATGGAAGTTCTCTGAATCAGTTGTACTTCGTCACAGTTGTACGCTACCCCTTGCTGATATCTTATGCAATGTATGGTAGTTCGCTGAATCGGTTGTACTTCGTCACAGTTGTACGTTACTCCTTGCTGATATCTTATGCAATGTATGGAAGTTCTCCGAATCAGTTGTACTTCATCACAGTTGTACGCTACCCCTTGCTGATATCTTATGCAATGTATGGAAGTTCGCTGAATCGGTTGTACTTAGTCACAGTTGTACGTTACCCCTTGCTGATATCTTATGCAAAGTATGGAAGTTTGCTGAATCAGCTGTACTTCGTTATAGTTGTACGTTACCCCTTGTTGATATGTTATGCAATGTATGGAAGTTCGCTGAATCAGCTGTACGCTACCCCTTGCTGATAATTTATCTTATGCAATGTATGGAAGTTCTCCGAATCAGTTGTACTTCGTCATAGTTGTATGTTACCCCTTGCTGATACCTTATGCAATGTATGGAAGTTCTCCGAATCAGTTGTACTTCGTCACTGTTGTACGTTACCCCTTGCTGATATGTTATGCAATGTATGGAAGTTCGCTGAATCAGCTCTACTTCGTTATAGTTGTACGTTACCCCTTGCTGATATCTTATGCAATGTATGGAAGTTCGCTGAATCGGTTGTACTTCGTCACAGTTGTACGTTACCCCTTGCTGATATCCTATGCAATGTATGGAAGTTCTCCGAATCAGTTGTACTTCGTCACAGTTGTACGCTACCCCTTGCTGATATGTTATGCAATGTATGGAAGTTCGCTGAATCGGTTGTACTTCGTCACAGTTGTACGCTTCCCCTTGCTGATATGTTATGCAATGTATGGAAGTTCGCTGAATCAGTTGTACTTCGTCACAGTTGTACGTTACCCGTTGCTGATATCTTATGCAATGTATGGGAGTTCGCCGAATCAGTTGTACTTCGTCATAGTTGTACGTTACCCCTTGCTGATATCTTATGCAATGTATGGATGTTCGCTGAATCGGTTGTACTTCGTCACAGTTGTACGTTACCCCTTGCTGATATCTTATTCAATGTATGGAAGTTCGCTGAATCGGTTGTACTTCGTCATAGTTGTATGCTACCCCTTGCTGATATCTTATGCAATGTATGGAAGTTCTCCGAATCAGTTGTACTTCGTCACAGTTGTACGTTACCCCTTGCTGATGTATTATGCAATGTATGGAAGTTCGCTGAATCAGCTGTACTTCGTTATAGTTGTACGTTACCCCTTGCTGATATCTTATGCAATGTATGGAAGTTCGCCGAATCAGTTGTACTTCGTCATAGTTGTACGTTACCCCTTGTTG
This sequence comes from Paraescarpia echinospica, assembly GCA_020002185.1. Taxonomy (NCBI): domain Eukaryota; kingdom Metazoa; phylum Annelida; class Polychaeta; order Sabellida; family Siboglinidae; genus Paraescarpia; species Paraescarpia echinospica. The sequence goes on from JAHLWY010000138.1 coordinate 10,559, forward strand.
ATATGTTATGCAATGTATGGAAGTTCGCTGAATCAGCTGTACGCTACCCCTTCCTGATAATTTATCTCATGCAATGTTTGGAAGTTCTCCGAATCAGTTGTACGCTACCCCTTGCTGATATCTTATGCAATGTATGGAATTTCGCTGAATCGGTTGTACTTCGTCACAGTTGTACGTAACCCCTTGCTTATATCTTATACAATGTATGGAAGTTCTCCGAATCAGTTGTACTTCGTCACAGTTGTACTTTACCCCTTGCTGATATATTATGCAATGTATGGAAGTTCGCTGAATCAGCTGTACTCTACCCCTTGCTGATAATTTATCTAATGCAAAGTTTGGAAGTTCTCCCAATCAGTTGTACTTCGTCACTGTTGTACGTTACTCCTTGCTGATATCTTATGCAATGTATGGAAGTTCTCCGAATCAGTTGTACTTGATCACAGTTGTACGCTACCCCTTGCTGATATCTTATGCAATGTATGGAAGTTCGCTGAATCGGTTGTACTTCGTCACAGTTGTACGTTACCCCTTGCTGATATCTTATGCAAAGTATGGAAGTTCTCCGAATCAGTTGTACTTCATCACAGTTGTACGTTACCCCTTGCTGATATATTATGGAATGTATGGAAGTTTGCTGAATCAGCTGTACTTCGTTATAGTTGTACGTTACCCCTTGTTGATATGTTATGCAATGTATGGAAGTTCGCTGAATCAGCTGTACGCTACCCCTTGCTGATAATTTATCTTATGCAATGTATGGAAGTTCTCCGAATCAGTTGTACTTCGTCATAGTTGTATGTTACCCCTTGCTGATACCTTATGCAATGTATGGAAGTTCTCCGAATCAGTTGTACTTCGTCACTGTTGTACGTTACCCCTTGCTGATATGTTATGCAATGTATGGAAGTTCGCTGAATCAGCTCTACTTCGTTATAGTTGTACGTTACCCCTTGCTGATATCTTATGCAATGTATGGAAGTTCGCTGAATCGGTTGTACTTCGTCACAGTTGTACGTTACCCCTTGCTGATATCTTATGCAATGTATGGAAGTTCTCCGAATCAGTTGTACTTCGTCACAGTTGTACGCTACCCCTTGCTGATATGTTATGCAATGTATGGAAGTTCGCTGAATCGGTTGTACTTCGTCACAGTTGTACGCTTCCCCTTGCTGATATGTTATGCAATGTATGGAAGTTCGCTGAATCAGTTGTACTTCGTCACAGTTGTACGTTACCCGTTGCTGATATCTTATGCAATGTATGGGAGTTCGCCGAATCAGTTGTACTTCGTCATAGTTGTACGATACCCCTTGCTGATATCTTATGCAATGTATGGATGTTCGCTGAATCGGTTGTACTTCGTCACAGTTGTACGTTACCCCTTGCTGATATCTTAGTCAATGTATGGAAGTTCGCTGAATCGGTTGTACTTCGTCATAGTTGTATGCTACCCCTTGCTGATATCTTATGCAATGTATGGAAGTTCTCCGAATCAGTTGTACTTCGTCACAGTTGTACGTTACCCCTTGCTGATGTATTATGCAATGTATGGAAGTTCTCTGAATCAGCTGTACTTCGTTATAGTTGTACGTTACCCCTTGCTGATATCTTATGCAATGTATGGAAGTTCGCCGAATCAGTTGTACTTCGTCATAGTTGTACGTTACCCCTTGTTGATATGTTATGCAATGTATGGAAGTTCGCTGAATCAGCTGTACGCTACCCCTTCCTGATAATTTATCTCATGCAATGTTTGGAAGTTCTCCGAATCAGTTGTACGCTACCCCTTGCTGATATCTTATGCAATGTATGGAATTTCGCTGAATCGGTTGTACTTCGTCACAGTTGTACGTAACCCCTTGCTTATATCTTATACAATGTATGGAAGTTCTCCGAATCAGTTGTACTTCGTCACAGTTGTACTTTACCCCTTGCTGATATATTATGCAATGTATGGAAGTTCGCTGAATCAGCTGTACTCTACCCCTTGCTGATAATTTATCTAATGCAAAGTTTGGAAGTTCTCCGAATCAGTTGTACTTCGTCACTGTTGTACGTTACCCCTTGCTGATATGTTATGCAATGTATGGAAGTTCGCTGAATCAGCTCTACTTCGTTATAGTTGTACGTTACCCCTTGCTGATATATTATGCAATGTATGGAAGTTCGCTGAATCATCTGTACTTCGTTATAGTTGTACGTTACCCCTTGCTGATATCTTATGCAATGTATGGAATTTCGCTGAATCGGTTGTACTTCGTCACAGTTGTACGTTACCCCTTACTGATATCTTATGCAATGTATGAAAGTTCTCCGAATCAGTTGTACTTCGTCATAGTTGTACGCTACTCCTTGCTGATATCTTATGCAATGTATGGAAGTTCTCCGAATCAGTTGTACTTCGTCATAGTTGTACGCTACCCCTTGCTGATTTATTATGCAATGTATGGAAGTTCGCTGAATCAGCTGTACTTCGTTATAGTTGTACGTTACCCCTTGCTGATATCTTATGCAATGTATGGAAGTTCGCCGAATCAGTTGTACTTCGTCATAGTTGTACGTTACCTCTTGTTGATATGTTATGCAATGTATGGAAGTTCGCTGAATCAGCTGTACGCTACCCCTTGCTGATAATTTATCTCATGCAATGTTTGGAAGTTCTCCGAATCAGTTGTACTTCATCACAGTTGTACGTTACCCCTTGCTGATATATTATGCAATGTATGGAAGTTCGCTGAATCAGCTGTACGCTACCCCTTGCTGATAATTTATCTCATGCAATGTATGGAAGTTTTCCGAATCAGTTGTACTTCGTCACAGTTGTACATTACCCCTTGCTGATATATTTTGCAATGTATGGAAGTTCGCTGAATCAGCTGTACGCTACCCCTTGCTGATAATTTATCTCATGCAATGTATGGAAGTTCTCCGAATCAGTTGTACTTCGTCATAGTTGAACGTTACCCCATGCTGATACCTTATGCAATGTATGGAAGTTCTCCGAATCAGTTGTACTTCGTCACTGTTGTACGTTACCCCTTGCTGATATGTTATGCAATGTATGGAAGTTTGCTGAATCAGCTCTACTTCGTTATAGTTGTACGTTACCCATTGCTGATATGTTATGCAATGTATGGAAGTTCGCTGAATCGGTTGTACTTCGTCACAGTTGTACGTTACCCCTTGATGATATCTTATGCAATGTATGGAAGTTCTCCGAATCAGTTGTACTTCGTCACAGTTGTACGCTACCCCTTGCTGATATTTTATGCAATGTATGGAAGTTCTCCGAATCAGTTGTACTTCGTCACAGTTGTACGTTACCCCTTGCTGATATGTTATGCAATGTATGGAAGTTCGCTGAATCAGCTCTACTTCGTTATAGTTGTACGTTACCCCTTGCTGATATCTTATGCAATGTATGGAAGTTCGCTGAATCGGTTGTACTTCGTCACAGTTGTACGTTACCCCTTGCTGATATCTTATGCAATGTATGGAAGTTCTCCGAATCAGTTGTACTTCGTCACAGTTCTACGCTACCCCTTGCTGATATGTTATGCAATGTATGGAAGTTCGCTGAATCGGTTGTACTTCGTCACAGTTGTACGCTTCCCCTTGCTGATATGTTATGCAATGTATGGAAGTTCGCTGAATCAGTTGTACTTCGTCACAGTTGTACGTTACCCGTTGCTGATATCTTATGCAATGTATGGGAGTTCGCCGAATCAGTTGTACTTCGTCATAGTTGTACGTTACCCCTTGCTGATATCTTATGCAATGTATGGATGTTCGCTGAATCGGTTGTACTTCGTCACAGTTGTACGTTACCCCTTGCTGATATCTTATTCAATGTATGGAAGTTCGCTGAATCGGTTGTACTTCGTCATAGTTGTATGCTACCCCTTGCTGATATCTTATGCAATGTATGGAAGTTCTCCGAATCAGTTGTACTTCGTCACAGTTGTACGTTACCCCTTGCTGATGTATTATGCAATGTATGGAAGTTCGCTGAATCAGTTGTACTTCGTTATAGTTGTACGTTACCCCTTGCTGATATCTTATGCAATGTATGGAAGTTCGCCGAATCAGTTGTACTTCGTCATAGTTGTACGTTACCCCTTGTTGATATGTTATGCAATGTATGGAAGTTCGCTGAATCAGCTGTACGCTACCCCTTCCTGATAATTTATCTCATGCAATGTTTGGAAGTTCTCCGAATCAGTTGTACGCTACCCCTTGCTGATATCTTATGCAATGTATGGAATTTCGCTGAATCGGTTGTACTTCGTCACAGTTGTACGTAACCCCTTGCTTATATCTTATACAATGTATGGAAGTTCTCCGAATCAGTTGTACTTCGTCACAGTTGTACTTTACCCCTTGCTGATATATTATGCAATGTATGGAAGTTCGCTGAATCAGCTGTACTCTACCCCTTGCTGATAATTTATCTAATGCAAAGTTTGGAAGTTCTCCGAATCAGTTGTACTTCGTCACTGTTGTACGTTACTCCTTGCTGATATCTTATGCAATGTATGGAAGTTCTCCGAATCAGTTGTACTTGATCACAGTTGTACGCTATTCCTTGCTGATATCTTATGCAATGTATGGAAGTTCGCTGAATCGGTTGTACTTCGTCACAGTTGTACGTTACCCCTTGCTGATATCTTATGCAAAGTATGGAAGTTCTCCGAATCAGTTGTACTTCATCACAGTTGTACGTTACCCCTTGCTGATATATTATGGAATGTATGGAAGTTTGCTGAATCAGCTGTACTTCGTTATAGTTGTACGTTACCCCTTGTTGATATGTTATGCAATGTATGGAAGTTCGCTGAATCAGCTGTACGCTACCCCTTGCTGATAATTTATCTTATGCAATGTATGGAAGTTCTCCGAATCAGTTGTACTTCGTCATAGTTGTACGTTACCCCTTGCTGATATCTTATGCAATGTATGGAAGTTCTCCGAATCAGTTGTACTTCGTCACTGTTGTACGTTACCCCTTGCTGATATGTTATGCAATGTATGGAAGTTCGCTGAATCAGCTCTACTTCGTTATAGTTGTACGTTACCCCTTGCTGATATCTTATGCAATGTATGGAAGTTCGCTGAATCAGTTGTACTTCGTCACAGTTGTACGTTACCCCTTGCTGATATCTTATGCAATGTATGGAAGTTCTCCGAATCAGTTGTACTTCGTCACAGTTGTACGTTACCCCTTGCTGATATGTTATGCAATGTATGGAAGTTCGCTGAATCGGTTGTACTTCGTCACAGTTGTACGCTTCCCCTTGCTGATATGTTATGCAATGTATGGAAGTTCGCTGAATCAGTTGTACTTCGTCACAGTTGTACGTTACCCGTTGCTGATATATTATGCAATGTATGGGAGTTCGCCGAATCAGTTGTACTTCGTCATAGTTGTACGTTACCCCTTGCTGATATCTTATGCAATGTATGGATGTTCGCTGAATCGGTTGTACTTCGTCACAGTTGTACGTTACCCCTTGCTGATATCTTATTCAATGTATGGAAGTTCGCTGAATCGGTTGTACTTCGTCATAGTTGTATGCTACCCCTTGCTGATATCTTATGCAATGTATGGAAGTTCTCCGAATCAGTTGTACTTCGTCACAGTTGTACGTTACCCCTTGCTGATGTATTATGCAATGTATGGAAGTTCGCTGAATCAGCTGTACTTCGTTATAGTTGTACGTTACCCCTTGCTGATATCTTATGCAATGTATGGAAGTTCGCCGAATCAGTTGTACTTCGTCATAGTTGTACGTTACCCCTTGTTGATATGTTATGCAATGTATGGAAGTTCGCTGAATCAGCTGTACGCTACCCCTTCCTGATAATTTATCTCATGCAATGTTTGGAAGTTCTCCGAATCAGTTGTACGCTACCCCTTGCTGATATCTTATGCAATGTATGGAATTTCGCTGAATCGGTTGTACTTCGTCACAGTTGTACGTAACCCCTTGCTTATATCTTATACAATGTATGGAAGTTCTCCGAATCAGTTGTACTTCGTCACAGTTGTACTTTACCCCTTGCTGATATATTATGCAATGTATGGAAGTTCGCTGAATCAGCTGTACTCTACCCCTTGCTGATAATTTATATAATGCAAAGTTTGGAAGTTCTCCGAATCAGTTGTACTTCGTCACTGTTGTAC
>JAHLWY010000139.1:0-16695 GCA_020002185.1 Paraescarpia echinospica
TATACAACTAACAACTTGGCCTAACGAAACAGAGGAAACATCCGTCTCATGATATGTCACTACGCTACTACTACAACCAAAGATATACAACTAACAACTTAGCCTAACGAAACAGAGGAAACGTCCGTCTCATGATATGTCACTACGCTACTACTACAACCAAAGTTATACAACTAACAACTTAGCCTAACGAAACAGAGGAAACATCCGTCTCATGATATGTCACTACGCTACTACTTCAACCAAAGATATACAACTAACAACTTAGCCTAACGAAACAGAGGAAACGTCCGTCTCATGATATGTCACTACGCTACTACTACAACCAAAGATATACAACTAACAACTTAACCTAACGAAACAGAGGAAACGTCCGTCTCATGATATGTCACTACGCTACTACTACAACCAAAGATATACAACTAACAACTTAGCCTAACGAAACAGAGGAAACATCCGTCTCATGATATGTCACAACGCTACTACTACAACCAAAGATATACAACTAACAACTTAGCCTAATGAAACAGAGGAAACGTCTGTCCCATGATATGTCGCTACACTACTATTACAATCAAAGATATACAACTAACAACTTAGCCTAAGGAAACAGAGGAAACGTCCGTCCCATGATATGTCACTACGCTACTACTACAACCAAAGATATACAACTAACAACTTAGCCTAACGAAACAGAGGGAACGTCCGTCTCATGATATGTCACTACGCTACTACTACAACCAAAGATATACAACTAACAACTTAGCCTAACGAAACAGAGGAAACATCTGTCCCATGATATGTCGCTACGCTACTGCTACAACCAAAGATATACAACTAACAACTTAGCGTAACGAAACAGAGGAAACGTCCGTCCAATGATATGTCGCTACGTTTCTACTACAACCAAAGATATACAACTAACAACTTAGACTAAGGAAACAGAGGAAACGTAAGTCCCATGATATGTCACTACGCTACTACTACAACCAAAGATATACAACTAACAACTTAGCCTAATGAAACAGAGGAAACGTCTGTCCCATGATATGTCACTACGCTACTACTACAAACAAAGATATACAACTAACAACTTAGCCTAATGAAACAGAGGAAACGTCTATCCCATGATATGTCGCTACGCTACTACTCCAACCAAAGATATACAACTAACAACTTAGCCTAAGGAAACAGAGGAAACGTCCGTCCCATGATATGTCACTACGCTACTACTACAACCAAAGATATACAACTAACAACTTAGCCTAACGAAACAGAGGAAACGTCCGTCCCATGATATGTCACTACGCTACTACTACAACCAAAGATATACAACTAACAACTTAGCCTAACGAAACAGAGGAAACGTCCGTCTCATGATATGTCACTACGCTACTACTACAACCAAAGATATACAACTAACAACTTAGCCTAACGAAACAGAGGAAACGTCCGTCTCATGATATGTCACTACGCTACTACTACAACCAAAGATATACAACTAACAACTTAGCCTAACGAAACAGAGGAAACATCCGTCTCATGATATGTCACAACGCTACTACTACAACCAAAGATATACAACTAACAACTTAGCCTAACGAAACATAGGAAACGTCCGTCTCATGATATGTCGCTACGCTACTACTACAACCAAAGATATACAACTAACAACTTAACCTAACGAAACAGAGGAAACGTCCGTCTCATGATATGTCACTACGCTACTACTACAACCAAAGATATACAACTAACAACTTAGCCTAACGAAACAGAGGAAACATCCGTCTCATGATATGTCACAACGCTACTACTACAACCAAAGATATACAACTAACAACTTAGCGTAACGAAACAGAGGAAACGTCCATCTCATGATATGTCACTACGCTACGACTACAACCAAAGATATACAACTAACAACTTAGCCTAACGAAACAGAGGAAACGTCTGTCCCATGATATGTCGCTACGCTACTGCTACAACCAAAGATATACAAGTAACAACTTAGCCTAACGAAACAGAGGAAACGTCCGTCTCATCATATGTCGCTACGCTACTACTACAACCAAAGCTATACAACTAACAACTTAGCCTATCGAAACAGAGGAAACATCTGTCCCATGATATATCACTACGCTACTACTACAACCAAAGATATATAACTAACAACTTAGCCTAACGAAACAGAGGAAACATCCGTCTCATGATATGTCACTACGCTACTACTACAACCAAAGATATACAACTAACAACTTGGCCTAACGAAACAGAGGAAACGTCCGTCTCATGATATGTCACTACGCTACTACTACAACCAAAGATATACAACTAACAACTTAGCCTAACGAAACAGAGGAAACATCCGTCTCATGATATGTCACTACGCTACTACTACAACCAAAGATATACAACTAACAACTTAGCCTAATGAAACAGAGGAAACGTCTGTCCCATGATATGTCGCTACGCTACTGCTACAACCAACAATATACAACTTACAACTTAGCCTAACGAAACAGAGGAAACGTCCGCCTCATGATATGTCACTACGCTACTACTACAACCAAAGATATACAACTAACAACTTAGCCTAACGAAACAGAGGAAACGTCCGTCTCATGATTTGTCACTACGCTACTACTACAACCAAAGATATACAACTAACAACTTAGCCTAACGAAACAGTGGAAACGTCCGTCTCATGATATGTCACTACGCTACTACTACAACCAAATATATACAACTAACAACTTAGCCTAACGAAACAGAGGAAACGTCCGTCTCATGATTTGTCACTACGCTACTACAACAAACAAAGATATACAACTAACAACTTAGCGTAAAGAAACAGAGGAAACGTCTATCCCATGACATGTCACTACGCTACTACAACAACCAAAGATATACAACTTACAACTTAGCCTAATGAAACAGAGGAAACGTCTATCCCATGATATGTCACTACGTTACTACTACAACCAAAGATATACAACTAACAACTTAGCCTAATGAAACAGAGGAAACGTTCGTCCCATGACATGACACTACGCTACTACTACAACCAAAGATATACAACTAACAACTTAGCCTAAGGAAACAGAGGAAACGTCCGTCCCATGATTTGTCACTACGCTACTACTACAACCAAATATATACAACTAACAACTTAGCCTAACGAAACAGAGGAAACGTCCGTCTCATGATATGTCACTACGCTACTACTACAACCAAAGATATACAACTAACAACTTAGCCTAACGAAACAGAGGAAACGTCCGTCTCATGATTTGTCACTACGCTACTACTACAACCAAAGATATACAACTAACAACTTAGCGTAACGAAACAGAGGAAACGTCCGTCTCATGATATGTCACTACGCTACTACTACAACCAAAGATATACAACTAACAACTTAGCGTAACGAAACAGAGGAAACGTCCGTCTCATGATATGTCACTACGCTACTACAACAACCAAAGATATACAACTAACAACTTAGCCTAACGAAACAGAGGAAACGTCTGTCCCATGATATGTCACTACGCTACTACTACAACCAAAGATATACGATTAACAATTTAGCCTAATGAAACAGAGGAAACGTCTGTCCCATGATATGTCACTACGCTACTACTACAACCAAAGATATACAACTAACAACTTAGCCTAATGAAACAGAGGAAACGTCTGTCCCATGATATGTCGCTACGCTACTATTACAACCAAAGATATACAACTAACAACTTAGCCTAAGGAAACAGAGGAAACGTCCGTCCCATGATATGTCACTACGCTACTACTACAACCAAAGATATACAACTAACAACTTAGCCTAACGAAACAGAGGGAACGTCCGTCTCATGATATGTCACTAGGCTACTACTACAACCAAAGATATACAACTAACAACTTAGCCTAACGAAACAGAGGAAACATCTGTCCCATGATATGTCGCTACACTACTGCTACAACCAAAGATATACAACTAACAACTTAGCGTAACGAAACAGAGGAAACGTCCGTCCAATGATATGTCGCTACGTTTCTACTACAACCAAAGATATACAACTAACAACTTAGCCTAAGGAAACAGAGGAAACGTAAGTCCCATGATATGTCACTACGCTACTACTACAACCAAAGATATACAACTAACAACTTAGCCTAATGAAACAGAGGAAACGTCTGTCCCATGATATGTCACTACGCTACTACTACAAACAAAGATATACAACTAACAACTTAGCCTAATGAAACAGAGGAAACGTCTATCCCATGATATGTCGCTACGCTACTACTCCAACCAAAGATATACAACTAACAACTTAGCCTAAGGAAACAGAGGAAACGTCCGTCCCATGATATGTCACTACGCTACTACTACAACCAAAGATATACAACTAACAAATTAGCCTAACGAAACAGAGGAAACGTCCGTCCCATGATATGTCACTACGCTACTACTACAACCAAAGATATACAACTAACAACTTAGCCTAACGAAACAGAGGAAACGTCCGTCTCATGATATGTCACTACGCTACTACTACAACCAAAGATATACAACTAACAACTTAGCCTAACGAAACAGAGGAAACGTCCGTCTCATGATATGTCACTACGCTACTACTACAACCAAAGTTATACAACTAACAACTTAGCCTAACGAAACAGAGGAAACATCCGTCTCATGATATGTCACAACGCTACTACTACAACCAAAGATATACAACTAACAACTTAGCCTAACGAAACAGAGGAAACGTCCGTCTCATGATATGTCGCTACGCTACTACTACAACCAAAGATATACAACTAACAACTTAACCTAACGAAACAGAGGAAACGTCCGTCTCATGATATGTCACTACGCTACTACTACAACCAAAGATATACAACTAACAACTTAGCCTAACGAAACAGAGGAAACATCCGTCTCATGATATGTCACAACGCTACTACTACAACCAAAGATATACAACTAACAACTTAGCCTAATGAAACAGAGGAAACGTCTGTCCCATGATATGTCGCTACGCTACTATTACAATCAAAGATATACAACTAACAACTTAGCCTAAGGAAACAGAGGAAACGTCCGTCCCATGATATGTCACTACGCTACTACTACAACCAAAGATATACAACTAACAACTTAGCCTAACGAAACAGAGGAAACGTCCGTCTCATGATATGTCACTACGCTACTACTACAACCAAAGATATACAACTAACAACTTAGCCTAACGAAACAGAGGAAACATCTGTCCCATGATATGTCGCTACGCTACTGCTACAACCAAAGATATACAACTAACAACTTAGCGTAACGAAACAGAGGAAACGTCCGTCCAATGATATGTCGCTACGTTTCTACTACAACCAAAGATATACAACTAACAACTTAGACTAAGGAAACAGAGGAAACGTAAGTCCCATGATATGTCACTACGCTACTACTACAACCAAAGATATACAACTAACAACTTAGCCTAATGAAACAGAGGAAACGTCTGTCCCATGATATGTCACTACGCTACTACTACAAACAAAGATATACAACTAACAACTTAGCCTAATGAAACAGAGGAAACGTCTATCCCATGATATGTCGCTACGCTACTACTCCAACCAAAGATATACAACTAACAACTTAGCCTAAGGAAACAGAGGAAACGTCCGTCCCATGATATGTCACTACGCTACTACTACAACCAAAGATATACAACTAACAACTTAGCCTAACGAAACAGAGGAAACGTCCGTCCCATGATATGTCACTACGCTACTACTACAACCAAAGATATACAACTAACAACTTAGCCTAACGAAACAGAGGAAACGTCCGTCTCATGATATGTCACTACGCTACTACTACAACCAAAGATATACAACTAACAACTTAGCCTAACGAAACAGAGGAAACGTCCGTCTCATGATATGTCACTACGCTACTACTACAACCAAAGTTATACAACTAACAACTTAGCCTAACGAAACAGAGGAAACATCCGTCTCATGATATGTCACAACGCTACTACTACAACCAAAGATATACAACTAACAACTTAGCCTAACGAAACATAGGAAACGTCCGTCTCATGATATGTCGCTACGCTACTACTACAACCAAAGATATACAACTAACAACTTAACCTAACGAAACAGAGGAAACGTCCGTCTCATGATATGTCACTACGCTACTACTACAACCAAAGATATACAACTAACAACTTAGCCTAACGAAACAGAGGAAACATCCGTCTCATGATATGTCACAACGCTACTACTACAACCAAAGATATACAACTAACAACTTAGCGTAACGAAACAGAGGAAACGTCCATCTCATGATATGTCACTACGCTACGACTACAACCAAAGATATACAACTAACAACTTAGCCTAACGAAACAGAGGAAACGTCTGTCCCATGATATGTCGCTACGCTACTGCTACAACCAAAGATATACAAGTAACAACTTAGCCTAACGAAACAGAGGAAACGTCCGTCTCATCATATGTCGCTACGCTACTACTACAACCAAAGCTATACAACTAACAAATTAGCCTATCGAAACAGAGGAAACATCTGTCCCATGATATATCACTACGCTACTACTACAACCAAAGATATATAACTAACAACTTAGCCTAACGAAACAGAGGAAACATCCGTCTCATGATATGTCACTACGCTACTACTACAACCAAAGATATACAACTAACAACTTGGCCTAACGAAACAGAGGAAACGTCCGTCTCATGATATGTCACTACGCTACTACTACAACCAAAGATATACAACTAACAACTTAGCCTAACGAAACAGAGGAAACGTCCGTCTCATGATATGTCACTACGCTACTACTACAACCAAAGATATACAACTAACAACTTAGCCTAATGAAACAGAGGAAACGTCTGTCCCATGATATGTCGCTACGCTACTGCTACAACCAACAATATACAACTTACAACTTAGCCTAACGAAACAGAGGAAACGTCCGCCTCATGATATGTCACTACGCTACTACTACAACCAAAGATATACAACTAACAACTTAGCCTAACGAAACAGAGGAAACGTCCGTCTCATGATTTGTCACTACGCTACTACTACAACCAAAGATATACAACTAACAACTTAGCCTAACGAAACAGTGGAAACGTCCGTCTCATGATATGTCACTACGCTACTACTACAACCAAATATATACAACTAACAACTTAGCCTAACGAAACAGAGGAAACGTCCGTCTCATGATTTTTCACTACGCTACTACAACAAACAAAGATATACAACTAACAACTTAGCGTAAAGAAACAGAGGAAACGTCTATCCCATGACATGTCACTACGCTACTACAACAACCAAAGATATACAACTTAGCCTAATGAAACAGAGGAAACGTCTATCCCATGATATGTCACTACGTTACTACTACAACCAAAGATATACAACTAACAACTTAGCCTAATGAAACAGAGGAAACGTTCGTCCCATGACATGACACTACGCTACTACTACAACCAAAGATATACAACTAACAACTTAGCCTAACGAAACAGAGGAAACGTCCGTCTCATGATATGTCACTACGCTACTACTACAACCAAAGATATACAACTAACAACTTAGCCTAACGAAACAGAGGAAACGTCTGTCCCATGATATGTCGCTACGCTACTGCTACAACCAAAGATATACAACTAACAACTTAGCCTAACGAAACAGAGGAAACGTCCGTCTCATCATATGTCGCTACGCTACTACTACAACCAAAGCTATACAACTAACAACTTAGCCTATCGAAACAGAGGAAACATCTGTCCCATGATATATCACTACGCTACTACTACAACCAAAGATATATAACTAACAACTTAGCCTAACGAAACAGAGGAAACATCCGTCTCATGATATGTCACTACGCTACTACTACAACCAAAGATATACAACTAACAACTTGGCCTAACGAAACAGAGGAAACGTCCGTCTCATGATATGTCACTACGCTACTACTACAACCAAAGATATACAACTAACAACTTAGCCTAACGAAACAGAGGAAACGTCCGTCTCATGATATGTCACTACGCTACTACTACAACCAAAGATATACAACTAACAACTTAGCCTAACGAAACAGAGGAAACGTCTGTCCCATGATATGTCGCTACGCTACTACTACAACCAACAATATACAACTTACAACTTAGCCTAACGAAACACAGGAAACGTCCGCCTCATGATATGTCACTACGCTACTACTACAACCAAAGATATACAACTAACAACTTAGCCTAACGAAACAGAGGAAACGTCCGTCTCGTGATATGTCACTAGGCTACTACTACAACCAAAGATATACAACAAACAACTTATCCTAACGAAACAGAGGAAACGTCCGTCTCATGATTTGTCACTACGCTACTACTACAACCAAAGATATACAACTAACAACTTAGCCTAACGAAACAGAGGAAACGTCCGTCTCATGATATGTCACTACGCTACTACTACAACCAAATATATACAACTAACAACTTAGCCTAACGAAACAGAGGAAACGTCCGTCTCATGATTTGTCACTACGCTACTACAACAAACAAAGATATACAACTAACAACTTAGCGTAAAGAAACAGAGGAAACGTCCGTCTCATGATATGTCACTACGCTACTACTACAACCAAAGATATACAACTAACAACTTAGCGTAACGAAACAGAGGAAACGTCCATCTCATGATATGTCACTACGCTACTACTACAACCAAAGATATACAACTAACAACTTAGCCTAACGAAACAGAGGAAACGTCTGTCCCATGACATGTCACTACGCTACTACAACAACCAAAGATATACAACTAACAACTTAGCCTAATGAAACAGAGGAAACGTCTGTCCCATGATATGTCACTACGTTACTACTACAACCAAAGATATACAACTAACAACTTAGCCTAATGAAACAGAGGAAACGTTCGTCCCATGACATGACACTACGCTACTACTACAACCAAAGATATACAACTAACAACTTAGCCTAACGAAACAGAGGAAACGTCCGTCTCATGATATGTCACTACGCTACTACTACAACCAAAGATATACAACTAACAACTTAGCCTAACGAAACAGAGGAAACGTCCGTCTCATGATATGTCACTACGCTACTACTACAACCAAAGATATACAACTAACAACTTAGCCTAATGAAACAGAGGAAACGTCTGTCCCATGATATGTCGCTACGCTACTACTACAACCAACAATATACAACTTACAACTTAGCCTAACGAAACACAGGAAACGTCCGCCTCATGATATGTCACTACGCTACTACTACAACCAAAGATATACAACTAACAACTTAGCCTAACGAAACAGAGGAAACGTCCGTCTCGTGATATGTCACTAGGCTACTACTACAACCAAAGATATACAACAAACAACTTAGCCTAACGAAACAGAGGAAACGTCCGTCTCATGATTTGTCACTACGCTACTACTACAACCAAAGATATACAACTAACAACTTAGCCTAACGAAACAGAGGAAACGTCCGTCTCATGATATGTCACTACGCTACTACTACAACCAAATATATACAACTAACAACTTAGCCTAACGAAACAGAGGAAACGTCCGTCTCATGATTTGTCACTACGCTACTACAACAAACAAAGATATACAACTAACAACTTAGCGTAAAGAAACAGAGGAAACGTCCGTCTCATGATATGTCACTTCGCTACTACTACAACCAAAGATATACAACTAACAACTTAGCGTAACGAAACAGAGGAAACGTCCATCTCATGATATGTCACTACGCTACTACTACAACCAAAGATATACAACTAACAACTTAGCCTAACGAAACAGAGGAAACGTCTGTCCCATGACATGTCACTACGCTACTACAACAACCAAAGATATACAACTAACAACTTAGCCTAATGAAACAGAGGAAACGTCTGTCCCATGATATGTCACTACGTTACTACTACAACCAAAGATATACAACTAACAACTTAGCCTAATGAAACAGAGGAAACGTTCGTCCCATGACATGACACTACGCTACTACTACAACCAAAGATATACAACTAACAACTTAGCCTAACGAAACAGAGGAAACGTCCGTCTCATGATATGTCACTACGCTACTACTACAACCAAAGATATACAACTAACAACTTAGCCTAACGAAACAGAGGAAACGTCTGTCCCATGATATGTCGCTACGCTACTGCTACAACCAAAGATATACAACTAACAACTTAGCCTAACGAAACAGAGGAAACGTCCGTCTCATCATATGTCGCTACGCTACTACTACAACCAAAGCTATACAACTAACAACTTAGCCTAACGAAACAGAGGAAACATCTGTCCCATGTTATGTCACTACGCTACTACTACAACCAAAGATATACAACTAACAACTTAGCCTAACGAAACAGAGGAAACGTCCGTCTCATGATGTGTCACTACGCTACTACTACAACCAAAGATATACAATTAACAACTTGGCCTAATGAAACAGAGGAAACGTTCGTTCCATGACATGTCACTACGCTACTACTACAACCAAAGATATACAACTAACAACTTAGCCTAACGAAACAGAGGAAACGTCCGTCTCATGATATGTCACTACGCTACTACTACAACCAAAGATATACAACTAATAACTTAGCCTAACGAAACAGAGGAAACGTCTGTCCCATGATATGTCGCTACGCTACTGCTTCAACCAAAGATATACAACTAACAACTTAGCCTAAGGAAACAGAGGAAACGTCCGTCCCATGATATGTCACTACGCTACTACTACAACCAAAGATATACAACTAACAACTTAGCCTAACGAAACAGAGGGAACGTCCGTCTCATGATATGTCACTACGCTACTACTACAACCAAAGATATACAACTAACAACTTAGCCTAACGAAACAGAGGAAACGTCTGTCCATGATATGTCGCTACGCTACTACTACAACCAAAGATATACAACTAACAACTTAGCCTAACGAAACAGAGGAAACGTCCGTCCATGATATGTCACTACGCTACTACTACAACCAAAGATATACAACTAACAACTTAGCCTAAGGAAACAGAGGAAACGTAAGTCCCATGATATGTCACTACGCTACTACTACAACCAAAGATATACAACTAACAACTTAGCCTAATGAAACAGAGGAAACGTCTGTCCCATGATATGTCTCTACGCTACTACTACAAACAAAGATATACAACTAACAACTTAGCCTAGTGAAACAGAGGAAACGTCTATCCCATGATATGTCGCTACGCTACTACTCCAACCAAAGATATACAACTAACAACTTAGCCTAAGGAAACAGAGGAAACGTCCGTCCCATGATATGTCACTACGCTACTACTACAACCAAAGATATACAACTAACAAATTAGCCTAACGAAACAGAGGAAACGTCCGTCCCATGATATGTCACTACGCTACTACTACAATCAAAGATATACAACTAACAACTTAGCCTAACGAAACAGAGGAAACGTCCGTCTCATGATATGTCACTACGCTACTACTACAACCAAAGATATACAACTAACAACTTAGCCTAACGAAACAGAGGAAACGTCCGTCTCATGATATGTCACTACGCTACTACTACAACCAAAGTTATACAACTAACAACTTAGCCTAACGAAACAGAGGAAACATCCGTCTCATGATATGTCACAACGCTACTACTACAACCAAAGATATACAACTAACAACTTAGCGTAACGAAACAGAGGAAACGTCCGTCTCATGATATGTCACTACGCTACTACTACAACCAAAGATATACAACTAACAACTTAGCCTAACGAAACAGAGGAAACGTCTGTCCCATGATATGTCGCTACACTACTGCTACAACCAAAGATATACAACTAACAACTTAGCGTAACGAAACAGAGGAAACGTCCGTCTCATGATATGTCACTACGCTACTACTACAACCAAAGATATACAACTAATAACTTAGCCTAACGAAACAGAGGAAACGTCCGTCTCATGATATGTCACTACGCTACTACTACAACCAAAGATATACAACTAACAACTTAGCCTAACGAAACAGAGGAAACGTCTGTCCCATGATATGTCGCTACGCTACTGCTACAACCAAAGATATACAACTAACAACTTAGCCTAACGAAACAGAGGAAACGTCCGTCTCATCATATGTCGCTACGCTACTACTACAACCAAAGCTATACAACTAACAACTTAGCCTAACGAAACAGAGGAAACATCTGTCCCATGTTATGTCACTACGCTACTACTACAACCAAAGATATACAACTAACAACTTAGCCTAACGAAACAGAGGAAACGTCCGTCTCATGATGTGTCACTACGCTACTACTACAACCAAAGATATACAATTAACAACTTGGCCTAATGAAACAGAGGAAACGTTCGTTCCATGACATGTCACTACGCTACTACTACAACCAAAGATATACAACTAACAACTTAGCCTAACGAAACAGAGGAAACGTCCGTCTCATGATATGTCACTACGCTACTACTACAACCAAAGATATACAACTAATAACTTAGCCTAACGAAACAGAGGAAACGTCTGTCCCATGATATGTCGCTACGCTACTGCTTCAACCAAAGATATACAACTAACAACTTAGCCTAAGGAAACAGAGGAAACGTCCGTCCCATGATATGTCACTACGCTACTACTACAACCAAAGATATACAACTAACAACTTAGCCTAACGAAACAGAGGGAACATCCGTCTCATGATATGTCACTGCGCTACTACTACAACCAAAGATATACAACTAACAACTTAGCCTAACGAAACAGAGGAAACGTCTGTCCCATGATATGTCGCTACACTACTGCTACAACCAAAGATATACAACTAACAACTTAGCGTAACGAAACAGAGGAAACGTCCGTCCAATGATATGTCGCTACGTTTCTACTACAACCAAAGATATACAACTAACAACTTAGCCTAAGGAAACAGAGGAAACGTAAGTCCCATGATATGTCACTACGCTACTACTACAACCAAAGATATACAACTAACAACTTAGCCTAATGAAACAGAGGAAACGTCTGTCCCATGATATGTCTCTACGCTACTACTACAAACAAAGATATACAACTAACAACTTAGCCTAATGAAACAGAGGAAACGTCTATCCCATGATATGTCGCTACGCTACTACTCCAACCAAAGATATACAACTAACAACTTAGCCTAAGGAAACAGAGGAAACGTCCGTCCCATGATATGTCACTACGCTACTACTACAACCAAAGATATACAACTAACAACTTAGCCTAACGAAACAGAGGAAACGTCCGTCCCATGATATGTCACTACGCTACTACTACAACCAAAGATATACAACTAACAACTTAGCCTAACGAAACAGAGGAAATCGTCCGTCTCATGATATGTCACTACGCTACTACTACAACCAAAGATATACAACTAACAACTTAGCCTAACGAAACAGAGGAAACGTCCGTCTCATGATATGTCACTATGGTACTACTACAACCAATGACATACAACTAACAACTTAGCCTAACGAAACAGAGGAAACGTCCGCCTCATGATATGTCACTACGCTACTACTACAACCAAAGATATACAACTAACAACTTAGCCTAACGAAACAGAGGAAACGTCCGTCTCATGATATGTCGCTACGCTACTACTACAACCAAAGATATACAACTAACAACTTAACCTAACGAAACAGAGGAAACGTCCGTCTCATGATATGTCACTACGCTACTACTACAACCAAAGATATACAACTAACAACTTAGCCTAACGAAACAGAGGAAACATCCGTCTCATGATATGTCACAACGCTACTACTACAACCAAAGATATACAACTAACAACTTAGCCTAACGAAACAGAGGAAACGTCTGTCCCATGATATGTCGCTACGCTACTACTTCAACCAAAGATATACAACTAACAACTTAGCCTAAGGAAACCGAGGAAACGTCCGTCCCATGATATGTCACTACGCTACTACTACAACCAAAAATATACAACTAACAACTTAGCCTAAGGAAACAGAGGAAACGTATGTCCCATGATATGTCACTACGCTACTACTACAACCAAAGATATACAACTAACAACTTAGCCTAACGAAACAGAGGAAACATCTGTCCCATGATATGTCGCTACGCTACTGCTACAACCAAAGATATACAACTAACAACTTAGCGTAACGAAACAGAGGAAACGTCCGTCCAATGATATGTCGCTACGTTTCTACTACAACCAAAGATATACAACTAACAACTTAGATTAAGGAAACAGAGGAAACGTAAGTCCCATGATATGTCACTACGCTACTACTACAACCAAAGATATACAACTAACAACTTAGCCTAATGAAACAGAGGAAACGTCTGTCCCATGATATGTCACTACGCTACTACTACAAACAAAGATATACAACTAACAACTTAGCCTAATGAAACAGAGGAAACGTCTATCCCATGATATGTCGCTACGCTACTACTCCAACCAAAGATATACAACTAACAACTTAGCCTAACGAAACAGAGGAAACGTCCGTCCCATGATATGTCACTACGCTACTACTACAACCAAAGATATACAACTAACAACTTAGCCTAACGAAACAGAGGAAACGTCCGTCCCATGATATGTCACTACGCTACTACTACAACCAAAGATATACAACTAACAACTTAGCGTAACGAAACAGAGGAAACGTCCGTACCATGATATGTCACTACGCTACTATTACAACCAAAGATATACAACTAACAACTTAGTCTAACGAAACAGAGGACACGTCCGTCTCATGATATGTCACTACGCTACTACTACAACCAAAGATATACAACTAACAACTTAGCGTAACGAAACAGAGGAAACGTCTGTCCCATGATATGTCGCTACGCTACTGCTACAACCAAAGATATACAACTAACAACTTAGCCTAACGAAACAGAGGAAACGTCCGTCTCATCATATGTCGCTACGCTACTACTACAACCAAAGCTATACAACTAACAACTTAGCCTAACGAAACAGAGGAAACATCTGTCCCATGTTATGTCACTACGCTACTACTACAACCAAAGATATACAACTAACAACTTAGCCTAACGAAACAGAGGAAACGTCCGTCTCATGATGTGTCACTACGCTACTACTACAACCAAAGATATACAATTAACAACTTGGCCTAATGAAACAGAGGAAACGTTCGTTCCATGACATGTCACTACGCTACTACTACAACCAAAGATATACAACTAACAACTTAGCCTAACGAAACAGAGGAAACGTCCGTCTGATGATATGTCACTACGCTACTACTACAACCAAAGATATACAACTAATAACTTAGCCTAACGAAACAGAGAAAACGTCTGTCCCATGATATGTCGCTACGCTACTGCTTCAACCAAAGATATACAACTAACAACTTAGCCTAAGGAAACAGAGGAAACGTCCGTCCCATGATATGTCACTACGCTACTACTACAACCAAAGATATACAACTAACAACTTAGCCTAACGAAACAGAGGGAACATCCGTCTCATGATATGTCACTACGCTACTACTACAACCAAAGATATACAACTAACAACTTAGCCTAACGAAACAGAGGAAACGTCTGTCCCATGATATGTCGCTACACTACTGCTACAACCAAAGATATACAACTAACAACTTAGCGTAGCGAAACAGAGGAAACGTCCGTCCAATGATATGTCGCTACGTTTCTACTACAACCAAAGATATACAACTAACAACTTAGCCTAAGGAAACAGAGGAAACGTAAGTCCCATGATATGTCACTACGCTACTACTACAACCAAAGATATACAACTAACAACTTAGCCTAATGAAACAGAGGAAACGTCTGTCCCATGATATGTCTCTACGCTACTACTACAAACAAAGATATACAACTAACAACTTAGCCTAGTGAAACAGAGGAAACGTCTATCCCATGATATGTCGCTACGCTACTACTCCAACCAAAGATATACAACTAACAACTTAGCCTAAGGAAACAGAGGAAACGTCCGTCCCATGATATGTCACTACGCTACTACTACAACCAAAGATATACAACTAACAAATTAGCCTAACGAAACAGAGGAAACGTCCGTCCCATGATATGTCACTACGCTACTACTACAATCAAAGATATACAACTAACAACTTAGCCTAACGAAACAGAGGAAACGTCCGTCTCATGATATGTCACTACGCTACTACTACAACCAAAGATATACAACTAACAACTTAGCCTAACGAAACAGAGGAAACGTCCGTCTCATGATATGTCACTACGCTACTACTACAACCAAAGTTATACAACTAACAACTTAGCCTAACGAAACAGAGGAAACATCCGTCTCATGATATGTCACAACGCTACTACTACAACCAAAGATATACAACTAACAACTTAGCCTAACGAAACAGAGGGAACGTCCGTCTCATGATATGTCACTACGCTACTACTACAACCAAAGATATACAACTAACAACTTAGCCTAACGAAACAGAGGAAACGTCTGTCCCATGATATGTCGCTACACTACTGCTACAACCAAAGATATACAACTAACAACTTAGC
>JAHLWY010000140.1:0-16265 GCA_020002185.1 Paraescarpia echinospica
CTATCAACCAGAGGTAACATATGTGGACTACAGCACACATACTCTCAACCAGAGGTAATATATGTGGGGTATAGCACGGGTACTATCTACCAGAGGTAACATATGTGGGGTACAGCACAGGTACTATCAACCAGAGGTAACATATGTGGAGTACAGCACACGGACTATCAACCAGAGGTAACATATGTGGGGTATAGCACGGGTACTATCAACCAGAGGTAACATATGTGGGGTACAGCACACGTACTATCAACCAGAGGTAACATATGTGGAGTACAGCACACGTACTATCAACCAGAGGTAACATATGTGGGGTATAGCACGGGTACTATCAACCAGAGGTAACATATGTGGAGTACAGCACACGTACTATCAACCAGAGGTAACATATGTGGAGTACAGCACACGTATTATCAACCAGAGGTAACATATGTGGGGTATAGCACAGGTACTATCAACCAGAGGTAACATATGTTGGGTACAGCACACGTACTATCAACCAGAGGTAACATATGTGGGGTACAACACACGTACTATCAACCAGAGGTAACATATGTGGGGTACACGTACTATCAACCAGAGGTAACATATGTGGGGTATAGCACACGTACTATCAACCAGAGGTAACATATGTGGGGTACAGCACGGGTACTATCAACCAGAGGTAACATATGTGGGGTACAGCACACGTACTCTCAACCAGAGGTAACATATGTGGGGCATAGCACGGGTACTATCAACCAGAGGTAACATATGTGGGGTACAGCACACGTACTATCAACCAGAGGTAACATATGTGGGGTATAGCACACGTACTATCAACCAGAGGTAACATATGTGGGGTACAGCACGGGTACTATCAACCAGAGGTAACATATGTGGGGTACAGCACACGTACTATCAACCAGAGGTAACATATGTGGAGTACAGCACACGTATTATCAACCAGAGGTAACATATGTGGGGTATAGCACAGGTACTATCAACCAGAGGTAACATATGTGGGGTACAGCACACGTACTATCAACCAGAGGTAACATATGTGAGACAACACACATTATCAACCAGAGGTAACATATGTGAGGGAACAGCACGTACTATCAACCAGAGGTAACATATGTGAAGTGCCTGCTTGCACGTACTATCAACCAGAGGTAACATATGTGAGAGATTTTAGCGCAGGTACTATCAACCAGAGGTAACATATGTGGGGTACAGCACACGTACTATCAACCAGAGGTAATATATGTGGAGTACAGCACACGTACTATCAACCAGAGGTAACATATGTGGAGTACAGCACACGTACTATCAATCGGAGGTAACATATGTGGAGTACTGCACACGTACTATCAACCAGAGGTAACATATGTGGAGTACAGCACACGTACTATCAACCAGAGGTAACATATGTGGAGTACAGCACACTTACTATCAACCAGAGGTAGCTATATGTGGGGGTACAGCACGTTCTACTAACCAGGTAACATATGTGGGGAGGGTATAGCACGGTTACTTATCAACCAGAGGTAAAAGTATGTGGTGTACAGCACAGGTACTATCAACCAGAGGTAACATATTTGGGGTACAGCACACGTACTATCAACCAGAGGTAACATATGTGGAGTACAGCACACGTACTATCAACCAGAGGTAACATATTTGGAGTACAGCACACGTACTATCAACCAGAAGTAACATATGTGGGGTATAGCACGGATACTATCAACAAGAGGTAACAAATGTGGGGTACAGCACACGTACTATCAACCAGAGGTAACATATGTGGAGTGCAGCACACGTACTATCAACCAGAGGTAACATATGTGGAGTACAGCACACGTACTATCAACCAGAGGTAACATATGTGGAGTACAGCACACGTACTATCAACCAGAGGTAACATATGTGGGGTACAGCACACGTACTACTAACCAGAGGTAACATATGTGGGGTATAGCACAGGTACTATCAACCAGAGGTAACATATGTTGGGTACAGCACACGTACTATCAACCAGAGGTAACATATGTGGGGTACAACACACGTACTATCAAAAAGAGGTAACATATGTGGGGTACAGCACACGTACTATCAACCAGAGGTAACATATGTGGGGAATAGCACACGTACTATCAACCAGAGGTAACATATGTGGGGTACAGCACGGGTACTATCAACCAGAGGTAACATATGTGGGGTACAGCACACGTTCTCTCAACCAGAGGTAACATATGTGGGGCATAGCACGGGTACTATCAACCAGAGGTAACATATGTGGGGTACAGCACACGTACTATCAACCAGAGGTAACATATGTGGGGTATAGCACACGAACTATCAACCAGAGGTAACATATGTGGGGTACAGCACGGGTACTATAAACCAGAGGTAACATATGTGGGGTACAGCACACGTACTCTCAACCAGAGGTAACATATGTGGGGCATAGCACGGGTACTATCAACCAGAGGTAACATATGTGGGGTACAGCACACGTACTATCAACCAGAGGTAACATATGTGGAGTACAGCACACGTACTATCAACCAGAGGTAACATATGTGGGGTATAGCACGGGTACTATCAACCAGAGGTAACATATGTGGGGTACAGCACACGTACTATCAACCAGAGGTAACATATGTGGAGTACAGCACACGTATTATGAACTAGAGGTAACATATGTGGGGTATAGCACAGGTACTATCAACCAGAGGTAACATATGTGGGGTACAGCACAAGTACTATCAACCAGAGGTAACATATGTGGGGTACAACACACGTACTATCAACCAGAGGTAACATATGTGGGGTACAGCACACGTACTATCAACCAGAGGTAACATATGTGGGGTATAGCACACGTACTATCAACCAGAGGTAACATATGTGGGGTACAGCACGGGTACTATCAACCAGAGGTAACATATGTGGGTTACAGCACACGTACTCTCAACCAGAGGTAACATATGTGGGGCATAGCACGGGTACTATCAACCAGAGGTAACGTATGTGGGGTACAGCACACGTACTATCAACCAGAGGTAACATATGTGGTGTACAGCACGGGTTCTATCAACCAGAGGTAACATATGTGGGGTACAGCACACGTACTCTCAACCAGAGGTAACATATGCGGGGCATAGCACGGGTACTATCAACCAGAGGTAACATATGTGGGGTACAGCACACGTACTTTCAACCAGAGGTAACATATGTGGAGTACAGCACACGTACTCTCAACCAGAGGTAACATATGTGGGGCATAGCACGGGTATTATCAACCAGAGATAACATATGTGGGGTTCAGCACACGTACTATCAACCAGAGGTAACATATGTGGGGTATAGCACACGTACTTTCAACCAGAGGTAACATATGTGGGGTACAGCACGGGTATTATCAACCAGAGGTAACATATGTGGAGTACAGCAAACGTACTATCAACCAGAGGTAACATATGTGGAGTACAGCACACGTACTCTCAACCAGAGGTAACATATGTGGGGCATAGCACGGGTACTATCAACCAGAGGTAACATATGTGGGGTACAGCACACGTACTATCAAAGAAAAAGGTAATATATGTGGAGTACAGGACACGTACTATCAACCAGAGGTAATATATGTGGGGTATAGCACGGGTACTATCAACCAGAGGTAACATATGTGGGGTACAGCACACGTACTATCAACCAGAGGTAACATATGTGGAGTAGAGCACACATATTATAAACCAGAGGTAACATATGTGGGGTATAGCACAGGTGCTATCAACCAGAGGTAACATATGTGGGGTACAGCACACGTACTATCAACCAGAGGTAACATATGTGGGGTATAGCACGGGTACTATCAACCAGAGGTAACATATGTGGGGTACAGCACAGGTACTATCAACCAGAGGTAACATATGTGGAGTACAGCACACGTACTATCAACCAGAGGTAACATATGTGGGGTATAGCACGGGTACTATCAACCAGAGGTAACATATGTGGGGTACAGCACACGTACTATCAACCAGAGGTAACATATGTGGAGTACAGCACACGTACTATCAACAAGAGGTAACATATGTGGGGTATAGCACGGGTACAATCAACCAGAGGTAACATATGTGGGGTACAGCACACGTACTATCAACCAGAGGTAACATATGTGGAGTACAGCACACGTACTATCAACCAGAGGTAACATATGTGGGGTATAGCACAGGTACTATCAACCAGAGGTAACATATGTGGGGTACAGCACACGTACTATCAACCAGAGGTAACATATGTGGGGTACAACACACGAACTATCAACCAGAGGTGACATATGTGGGGTACATCACACATACTATCAACCAGAGGTAACATATGTGGGGTATAGCACACGTACTATCAACCAGAGGTAACATATGTGGGGTACAGCACGGGTACTATCAACCAGAGGTAACATATGTGGGGTACAGCACACGTACTATCAACCAGAGGTAACATATGTGGGGTACAGCACGCGTACTATCAACCAGAGGTAACATATGTGGGGTACAGCACACGTACTATCAACCAGAGGTAACATATGTGGAGTACAGCACACGTACTATCAACCAGAGGTAACATATGCGGAGTACAGCACACGTACTATCAACCAGAGGTAACATATGTGGGGTACAGCACACGTACTATCAACCAGAGGTAACATATGTGGAGTACAGCACACGTATTATCAACCAGAGGTAACATATGTGGGGTATAGCACAGGTACTATTAACCAGAGGTAACATATGTGGGGTACAGCACACGTACTATCAACCAGAGGTAACATATGTGGGGTACAACACACGTACTATCAACCAGAGGTAACATATGTGGGGAACAGCACACGTACTATCAACCAGTGGTAACATATGTGGGGTATAGCACACGTACTATCAACCAGAGGTAACATATGTGGGGTACAGCACGGGTACTATCAACCAGAGGTAACATATGTGGGGTACAGCACACGTACTCTCAACCAGAGGTAACATATGTGGGGCATAGCACGGGTACTATCAACCAGAGGTAACATATGTGGGGTACAGCACACTTACTATCAACCAGAGGTAACATATGTGGGGTATAGCACGGGTACTATCAACCAGAGGTAACATATGTGGGGTACAGCACAGGTACTATCAACCAGAGGTAACATATGTGGAGTACAGCACACGTACTATCAACCAGAGGTAACATATGTGGGGTATAGCACGGGTACTATCAACCAGAGGTAACATATGTGGGGTACAGCACACGTATTATCAACCAGAGGTAACATATGTGGAGTACAGCACACGTACTATCAACAAGAGGTAACATATGTGGGGTATAGCACGGGTACAATCAACCAGAGGTAACATATGTGGGGTACAGCACACGTACTATCAACCAGAGGTAACATATGTGGAGTACAGCACACGTACTATCAACCAGAGGTAACATATGTGGGGTATAGCACAGGTACTATCAACCAGAGGTAACATATGTGGGGTACAGCACACGTACTATCAACCAGAGGTAACATATGTGGGGTACAACACACGTACTATCAACCAGAGGTAACATATGTGGGGTACAGCACACGTACTATCAACCAGAGGTAACATATGTGGGGTATAGCACACGTAATATCAACCAGAGGTATCATATGTGGGGTACAGCACGGGTACTATCAACCAGAGGTAACATATGTGGGGTACAGCACACGTACTATCAACCAGAGGTAACATATGTGGGGCATAGCATCATACCATCAACCGAGGTAACATATGTGGGTACAGCACATCGTACTATCAACCAGAGGTAACATACGTGGAGTACAGCAACACGTACCAACCGAGGTAACATATGTAGTAAGCACGGGTACTATCAACCAGAGGTAACATATGTGGGGTACAGCACACGTACTATCAACCAGAGGTAACATATGTGGGGTACAACACACGTACTATCAACCAGAGGTAACATATGTGGGGTACAGCACACGTACTATCAACCAGAGGTAACATATGTGGGGTACAGCACACGTACTATCAACCAGAGGTAACATATGTGGGGTACAGCACGGGTACTATCAACCAGAGGTAACATATGTGGGGTACAGCACACGTTCTCTCAACCAGAGGTAACATATGTGGGGCATAGCACGGGTACTATCAACCAGAGGTAACATATGTGGGGTACAGCACACGTACTATCAACCAGAGGTAACATATGTGGAGTACAGCACACGTACTATCAACCAGAGGTAAAATATGTGGGGTATAGCACGGGTAGTATCAACCAGAGGTAACATATGTGGGGTACAGCACACGTACTATCAACCAGAGGTAACATATGTGGAGTACAGCACACGTATTATCAACCAGAGGTAACATATGTGGGGTATAACACAGGTACTATCAACCAGAGGTAACATATGTGGGGTACAGCACACGTACTATCAACCAGAGGTAACATATGTGGGGTACAACACACGTACTATCAACCAGAGGTAACATATGTGGGGTACAGCACACGTACTATCAACCAGAGGTAACATATGTGGAGTACAGCACACGTATTATCAACCAGAGGTAACATATGTGGGGTATAGCACAGGTACTATCAACCAGAGGTAACATATGTGGGGTACAGCACACGTACTATCAACCAGAGGTAACATATGTGGAGTACAGCTCACGTACTATCAACCAGAGGTAACATGTGTGGGGTATAGCACGGGTACTATCAACCAGAGGTAACATATGTGGGGTACAGCACACGTACTATCAACCAGAGGTAACATATGTGGAGTACAGCACACGTACTATCAACCAGAGGTAACATATTTGGAGTACAGCACATGTACTATCAACCAGAGGTAACATATGTGGAGTACAGCACACGTACTATCAACCAGAGGTAACATATGTGGGGTACAGCACACGTACTTCTAACCAGAGGTAACATATGTGGGGTATAGCACAGGTACTATCAACCAGAGGTAACAAATGTTGGGTACAGCACACGTACTATCAACCAGAGGTCACATATGTGGGGTACAACACACGTACTATCAACCAGAGGTAACATATGTGGGGTACAGCACACGTACTATCAACCAGAGGTAACATATGTGGGGTATAGCACACGTACTATCAACCAGAGGTAACATATGTGGGGTACAGCACGGGTACTATCAACCAGAGGTAACATATGTGGGGTACAGCACACGTACTCTCAACCAGAGGTAACATATGTGGGGCATAGCACGGGTACTATCAACCAGAGGTAACATATGTGGGGTACAGCACACGTACTATCAACCAGAGGTAACATATGTGGAGTACAGCACACGTACTATCAACCAGAGGTAACATGTGTGGGGTATAGCACGGGTACTATCAACCAGAGGTAACATATGTGGGGTACAGCACACGTACTATCAACCAGAGGTAACATATGTGGAGTACAGCACTCGTACTATCAACCAGAGGTAACACATGTGGAGTACAGCACACGTACTCTCAACCAGAGGTAACATATGTGGGGCATAGCACGGGTACTATCAACCAGAGGTAACATATGTGGGGCATAGCACGGGTACTATCAACCAGAGGTAACATATGTGGGGTACAGCACACGTACTATCAACCAGAGGTAACATATGTGGAGTACAGCACACGTACTATCAACCAGAGGTAACATATGTGGGGTATAGCACGGGTACTATCAACCAGAGGTAACAAATGTGGGGTACAGCACACGTACTATCAACCAGAGGTAACATATGTGGAGTGCAGCACACGTACTATCAACCAGAGGTAACATATGTGGAGTACAGCACACGTACTATCAACCAGAGGTAACATATGTGGAGTACAGCACACGTACTATCAACCAGAGGTAACATATGTGGGGTACAGCACACGTACTACTAACCAGAGGTAACATATGTGGGGTATAGCACAGGTACTATCAACCAGAGGTAACAAATGTTGGGTACAGCACACGTACTAACAACCAGAGGTCACATATGTGGGGTACAACACACGTACTATCAACCAGAGGTAACATATGTGGGGTACAGCACACGTACTATCAACCAGAGGTAACATATGTGGGGTATAGCACACGTACTATCAACCAGAGGTAACATATGTGGGGTACAGCACGGGTACTATCAACCAGAGGTAACATATGTGGGGTACAGCACACGTACTCTCAACCAGAGGTAACATATGTGGGGCATAGCACGGGTACTATCAAACAGAGGTAACATATGTGGGGTACAGCACACGTACTATCAACCAGAGGTAACATATGTGGGGTATAGCACACGAACTATCAACCAGAGGTAACATATGTTGGGTACAGCACGGGTACTATAAACCAGAGGTAACATATGTGGGGTACAGCACACGTACTCTCAACCAGAGGTAACATATGTGGGGCATAGCACGGGTACTATCAACCAGAGGTAACATATGTGGGGTACAGCACACGTACTATCAACCAGAGGTAAGAGATGTGGAGTACAGCACATGTACTATCAACCAGAGGTAACATATGTGGGGTATAGCACGGGTACTATCAACCAGAGGTAACATATGTGGGGTACAGCACACGTACTATCAACCAGAGGTAACATATGTGGAGTACAGCACACGTATTATGAACTAGAGGTAACATATGTGGGGTATAGCACAGGTACTATCAACCAGAGGTAACATATGTGAGGTACAGCACAAGTACTATCAACCAGAGGTAACATATGTGGGGTACAACACACGTACTATCAACCAGAGGTAACATATGTGGGGTACAGCACACGTACTATCAACCAGAGGTAACATATGTGGGGTATAGCACACGTACTATCAACCAGAGGTAACATATGTGGGGTACAGCACGGGTACTATCAACCAGAGGTAACATATGTGGGTTACAGCACACGTACTCTCAACCAGAGGTAACATATGTGGGGCATAGCACGGGTACTATCAACCAGAGGTAACGTATGTGGGGTACAGCACACGTACTATCAACCAGAGGTAACATATGTGGTGTACAGCACGGGTTCTATCAACCAGAGGTAACATATGTGGGGTACAGCACACGTACTCTCAACCAGAGGTAACATATGCGGGGCATAGCACGGGTACTATCAACCAGAGGTAACATATGTGGGGTACAGCACACGTACTTTCAACCAGAGGTAACATATGTGGAGTACAGCACACGTACTCTCAACCAGAGGTAACATATGTGGGGCATAGCACGGGTATTATCAACCAGAGATAACATATGTGGGGTTCAGCACACGTACTATCAACCAGAGGTAACATATGTAGGGTATAGCACACGTACTTTCAACCAGAGGTAACATATGTGGGGTACAGCACGGGTATTATCAACCAGAGGTAACATATGTGGAGTACAGCAAACGTACTATCAACCAGAGGTAACATATGTGGAGTACAGCACACGTACTCTCAACCAGAGGTAACATATGTGGGGCATAGCACGGGTACTATCAACCAGAGGTAACATATGTGGGGTACAGCACACGTACTATCAACCAGAGGTAATATATGTGGAGTACAGGACACGTACTATCAACCAGAGGTAATATATGTGGGGTATAGCACGGGTACTATCAACCAGAGGTAACATATGTGGGGTACAGCACACGTACTATCAGCCAGAGGTAACATATGTGGAGTAGAGCACACGTATTATCAACCAGAGGTAACATATGTTGGGTACAGCACACGTACTATCAACCAGAGGTAACATATGTGGGGTACAACACACGTACTATCAACCAGAGGTAACATATGTGGGGTACAACACACGTACTATCAACCAGAGGTAACATATGTGGGGTACAGCACACGTACTATCAACCAGAGGTAACATATGTGGGGTACAGCACACGTACTATCAACCAGAGGTAACATATGTGGGGTACAGCACGCGTACTATCAACCAGAGGTAACATATGTGGGGTACAGCACACGTACTCTCAACCAGAGGTAACATATGTGGGGCATAGCACGGGTACTATCAACCAGAGGTAACATATGTGGGGTACAGCACACGTACTATCAACCAGAGGTAATATATGTGGAGTACAGGACACGTACTATCAACCAGAGGTAATATATGTGGGGGATAGCACGGGTACTATCAACCAGAGGTAACATATGTGGGGTACAGCTCACGTACTATCAACCAGAGGTAACATATGTGGAGTAGAGCACACGTATTATGAACCAGAGGTAACATATGTGGGGTATAGCACAGGTACTATCAACCAGAGGTAATATATGTGGGGTACAGCACACGTACTATCAACCAGAGGTAACATATGTGGGGTACAACACACGTACTATCAACCAGAGGTAACATATGTGGGGTACAACTTTGGGTACTGCTATCAACCAGAGGTAACATATGTGGGGTACAGCACACGTACTCTCAACCAGAGGTAACATATATGTGGGGCTATAGCACGGGTACTATCAACCAGAGGGTAACATATGTGGGGTACAGCACACGTACTATCAACCAGAGAGGTAACATATGTAGGTACAGCACACGTACTATCAACCAGAGGTAACATATGTGGGGTACAGCACACGTACTATCAACCAGAGGTAACATATGTGGGGTAAAGCACAGGTACTATTGACCAGAGGTAACATATGTGGGGTACAGCACACGTACTATCAACCAGATGTAACATATGTGGGGTACAGCACACGTACTATCAACCAGAGGTAACATATGTGGGGTATAGCACACGTACTATCAACCAGAGGTAACATATGTGGGGTACAGCACGGGTACTATCAACCAGAGGTAACATATGTGGGGTACAGCACACGTACTCTCAACCAGAGGTAACATATGTGGGGCATAGCACGGGTACTATCAACCAGAGGTAACATATGTGGGGTACAGCACACGTACTATCAACCAGAGGTAATATATATGGAGTACAGGACACGTACTATCAACCAGAGGTAATATATGTGGGGTATAGCACGGGTACTATCAACCAGAGGTAACATATGTGGGGTACAGCACACGTACTATCAACCAGAGGTAACATATGTGGAATAGAGCACACGTATTATCAACCAGAGGTAACATATGTGGGGTATAGCACAGGTACTATCAACCAGAGGTAATAAATGTGGGGTACAGCACACGTACTATCAACCAGAGGTAACATATGTGGGGTACAACACACGTACTATCAACCAGAGGTAACATATGTGGGGTACAGCACACGTACTATCAACCAGAGGTAACATATGTGGGGTATAGCACACGTACTATCAACCAGAGGTAACATATGTGGGGTACAGCACGGGTACTATCAACCAGAGGTAACATATGTGGGGTACAGCACACGTACTCTCAACCAGAGGTAACATATGTGGGGCATAGCACGGGTACTATCAACCAGAGGTAACATATGTGGGGTACAGCACACGTACTATCAACCAGAGGTAACATATGTGGAGTACAGCACACGTATTATCAACCAGAGGTAAAATATGTGGGGTATAGCACAGGTACTATCAACCAGAGGTAACATATGTGGGGTACAGCACACGTACTATCAACCAGAGGTAACATATGTGGGGTACAACACACGTACTATCAACCAGAGGTAAAATATGTGGGGTACAGCACACGTACTATCAACCAGAGGTAACATATGTGGGGTATAGCACACGTACTATCAACCAGAGGTAACATATGTGGAGTACAGCACACGTACTATCAACCAGAGGTAACATGTGTGGGGTATAGCACGGGTACTATCAACCAGAGGTAACATATGTGGGGTACAGCACACGTACTATCAATCAGAGGTAACATATGTGGAGTACAGCACACGTACTATCAACCAGATGTAACATATTTGGAGTACAGCACACGTACTATCAACCATAGGTAACATATGAGGGGTATAGCACGGGTACTATCAACCAGAGGTAACAAATGTGGGGTACAGCACACGTACTATCAACCAGAGGTAACATATGTGGAGTGCAGCACACGTACTATCAACCAGAGGTAACATATGTGGAGTACAGCACACGTACTATCAACCAGAGGTAACATATGTGGAGTACAGCACACGTACTATCAACCAGAGGTAACATATGTGGGGTACAGCACACGTACTACTAACCAGAGGTAACATATGTGGGGTATAGCACAGGTACTATCAACCAGAGGTAACATATGTTGGGTACAGCACACGTACTATCAACCAGAGGTAACATATGTGGGGTACAACACACGTACTATCAACCAGAGGTAACATATGTGGGGTACAGCACACGTACTATCAACCAGAGGTAACATATGTGGGGTATAGCACACGTACTATCAACCAGAGGTAACATATGTGGGGTACAGCACGGGTACTATCAACCAGAGGTAACATATGTGGGGTACAGCACACGTACTCTCAACCAGAGGTAACATATGTGGGGCATAGCACGGGTACTATCAACCAGAGGTAACATATGTGGGGTACAGCACACGTACTATCAACCAGAGGTAATATATGTGGAGTACAGGACACGTACTATCAACCAGAGGTAATATATGTGGGGTATAGCACGGGTACTATCAACCAGAGGTAACATATGTGGGGTACAGCACACGTACTATCAACCAGAGGTAACATATGTGGAGTAGAGCACACGTATTATCAACCAGAGGTAACATATGTGGGGTATAGCACAGGTACTATCAACCAGAGGTAACATATGTGGGGTACAGCACACGTACTATCAACCTGAGGTAACATATGTGGGGTACAACACACGTACTATCAACCAGAGGTAACATATGTGGGGTACAGCACACGTACTATCAACCAGAGGTAACATATGTGGGGTAAAGCACACGTACTATCAACCAGAGGTAACATATGTGGTGTACAGCACGGGTACTATCAACCAGAGGTAACATATGTGGGGTACAGCACACGTACTCTCAACCAGAGGTAACATATGTGGGGCATAGCACGGGTACTATCAACCAGAGGTAACATATGTGGGGTACAGCACACGTACTATCAACCAGAGGTAACATATGTGGAGTACAGCACACGTACTATCAACCAGAGGTAACATATGTGGGGTACAGCACACGTACTAATAACCAGAGGTAACATATGTGGGGTATAGCACGTGTACTATCAACCAGAGGTAACATATGTGGGGTACAGCACACGTACTATCAACCAGAGGTAACATATGTGGAGTGCAGCACACGTACTATCAACCAGAGGTAACATATGTGGAGTACAGCACACGTACTATCAACCAGAGGTAACATATGTGGAATACAGCACACGTACTATCAACCAGAGGTAACATATGTGGGGTACAGCACACGTACTACTAACCAGAGGTAACATATTTGGGGTATAGCACGGGTACTATCAACCAGAGGTAACATATGTGGGGTACAGCACAGGTACTATCAACCAGAGGTAACATATGTGGAGTACAGCACACTTACTATCAACCAGAGGTAACATATGTGGAGTACAGCACACGTACTATCAACCAGAGGTAACATACGTGGGGTATAGCACGGGTACTATCAACCAGAGGTAACATATGTGGGGTACAGCACACGTACTATCAATCAGAGGTAACATATTTGGAGTACAGGACACGTACTATCAACCAGAGGTAACATATGTGGAGTACAGCACAAGTACTATCAACCAGAGGTAACATATGTGGAGTACCACACACATACTATCAACCAGAGGTAACATATGTGGAGTACAGCACACGTACTATCAACCAGAGGTAATATATGTGGAGTACAGCACACGTACTATTAACCAGAGGTAACATATGTGGGGAATAGCACGGGTACTATCAACCAGAGGTAACATATGTGGGGTACAGCACAGGTACTATCAACCAGATGTAACATATGTGGAGTACAGCACACGTAATATCAACCAGAGGTAACATATGTGGAGTATAGCACACGTACTATCAACCGGAGGTAACATATGTGGAGTACTGCACACGTACTATCAACCAGAAGTAACATATGTGGAGTACAGCACACGTACTATCAACCAGAGGTAACATATGTGGAGTACAGCACACGTACTATCAACCAGAGGTAACATATGTGGGGTATAGCACGGGTACTATCAACCAGAGGTAATATATGTGGGGTACAGCACACGTACTATCAACCAGAGGTAACATATGTGGAGTACAGCACACGTACTATCAACCAGAGGTAACATATGCGGAGTACAGCACACGTACTATCAACCAGAGGTAACATATGTGGAGTACAGCACACGTACTATCAACCAGAGGTAACATATGTGGACTACAGCACACGTACTCTCAACCAGAGGTAATATATGTGGGGTATAGCACGGGTACTATCAACCAGAGGTAACATATGTGGGGTACAGCACAGGTACTATCAACCAGAGGTAACATATGTGGAGTACAGCACACGTACTATCAACCAGAGGTAACATATGTGGGGTATAGCACGGGTACTATCAACCAGAGGTAACATATGTGGGGTACAGCACACGTACTATCAACCAGAAGTAACATATGTGGGGTACAGCACGGATACTATCAACCAGAGGTAACATATGTGGGGTACAGCACACATACTATTATCCAGAGGTAACGTATGTGGGGTACAGCACACGTACTATTGACCAGAGGTAACGTATGTGGGGTACAGCACACGTACTATCAACCAGAGGTAACATATGTGGGGTGCAGCACAAGTACTATCAACCAGAGTTAACATATGTGGGGTACAGCACAGGTACTATTGACCAGAGGTAACATATGCGGGGTATAGCACAGGTACTATCAACCAAAGGTAACGTATGTGGGGTACAGCACAAGTACTATTGACCAGAGGTAACATATGTGGGGTAGAGCACACGTACTATCAACCAGATGTAACATATGTGGGGTACAGCACACGTACTATCAACCAGAGGTAACATATGTGGGGTACAGCACACGTACAATCAACCAGAGGTAACATATGTGGGGTAAAGCACAGGTACTATTGACCAGAGGTAACATATGTGGGGTACAGCACACGTACTATCAACCAGATGTAACATATGTGGGGTACAGCACACGTACTATCAACCAGAGGTAACATATGTGGGGTATAGCACACGTACTATCAACCAGAGGTAACATATGTGGGGTACAGCACGGGTACTATCAACCAGAGGTAACATATGTGGGGTAGAGCACACGTACTCTCAACCAGAGGTAACATATGTGGGGCATAGCACGGGTACTATCAACCAGAGGTAACATATGTGGGGTACACCACAGGTACTATCAACCAGAGGTAATATGTGTGGAGTACAGGATACGTACTATCAACCAGAGGTAATATATGTGGGGTATAGCACGGGTACTATCAACCAGAGGTAACATATGTGGGGTACAGCACACGTACTATCAACCAGAGGTAACATATGTGGAGTAGAGCACACGTATAATGAACCAGAGGTAACATATGTGGGGTATAGCACAGGTACTATCAACCAGAGGTAACATATGTGGGGTACAGCACACGTACTATCAACCAGAGGTAACATATGTGGAGTACAGCACACGTATTATGAACTAGAGGTAACATATGTGGGGTATAGCACAGGTACTATCAACCAGAGGTAACATATGTGGGGTACAGCACACGTACTATCAACCAGAGGTAACATATGTGGGGTACAACACACGTACTATCAACCAGAGGTAACATATGTGGGGTACAACACACGTACTATCAACCAGAGGTAACATATGTGGGGTACAGCACACGTACTATCAACCAGAGGTAACATATGTGGGGTAAAGCACACGTACTATCAACCAGAGGTAACATATGTGGTGTACAGCACGGGTACTATCAACCAGAGGTAACATATGTGGGGTACAGCACACGTACTCTCAACCAGAGGTAACATATGTGGGGCATAGCACGGGTACTATCAACCAGAGGTAACATATGTGGGGTACAGCACACGTACTATCAACCAGAGGTGACATATGTGGAGTACAGCACACGTACTATCAACCAGAGGTAACATATGTGGGGTACAGCACACGTACTATCAACCAGAGGTAACATATGTGGAGTACAGCACACGTACTATCAACCAGAGGTAACATATGTGG
>JAHLWY010000141.1:0-5000 GCA_020002185.1 Paraescarpia echinospica
TATCATAGCTAACGATATGCACTAACTATTAATATTTCTAACGACCCATGTCACATAAAAAATAATGGCTGTTTTAGCGGAGGCCCTAAATAGTGGCGTTTTGCCGCAACCAATGGGAAAAACGGCCACCACTGGGCATTATGTATTAATTAACCTCGTTAATTTATCTGTTTACTTATTCCATGTCACAACACACAAACAGACAGACAGACAGACGTACATTACTTCTTTATTTTGACCCATATACATCTCACTCTATTTATGAATATGTAAAACATAAATATATTAATAACAAGTAGTATATAAATGATCGCGTTATCTTACAGGAGTAAGCAGTGAATGCAAATACGATGGTTGCATACTGAACAGTGCCTGGTATGTAATGTTACAGATCTTAAATATTGTACGATATCGTACAGTAAGCCAATGCGGACTTCAAAAGTGATACAGAGCGACAAATACGATGAGATATTGTAACTACTCTTGTTAGACAATTTGTAACCAAATTTGAAGTTTTGTGATACCATTGCTAGCGACATTATATAGGATGGAATTGCAATAGTCAAGTATTCTGGTAACAGGTGATACGGGTAGGGGGAGGAGTGACACGTACCCAATCACAACAAACAAACGTGTCACGTGATAACATATGCCGCCATTTTAGTAGACGTAGCTAATATATAACCGTGTATATATAGTGTATACTGGAAAACATCCTTTCTGAAGCACTCAACCGTGTGAAAAAAAGGATGACCGCTAGTTCTGGCTGTTCAGACCACGCGTGACTCAGTCCCTCCATGTTCGCTAATGACCTGTCATATCAGCATTGGTATTTCCTTGGTTCGGTGATTCTGTATGTGCCTTCAACACGACACCGATCGGTTATATTGCAATGTCTACGACGCTTTCAACACGACACCGCTCGGTTATGTTGCAGTGTCTACGGCGCTTCCAGCAAGACGCAGCTCGGTTATTTCTGCAATCTCTACGGTTATGACAGACTGCAATGTCTACGGTCGGTTATGTATGCAATGTCTACGGCGCTTCCAGCAGGAGACTCCCACTGTGGCAAGAAAACCTCTCTCTTGGGAGTCACCTATTTAATATTAATGACAAATCCTAAGTATATAAAAATAGTAATGTGTACAGTAAAACATCAACAGCAGCAGCAGCAGCAGCAGCAGCAGCAGCGGAAACGGCAACAGCGGCAGTGGCGTCGGCGGCGGCAGCAGCAGCAGCGGTAAACGCAGTGGTGGCGGCGGCAGCAGCAGCGGCGGTTGTCACGAGTTTGCACTTAGCCCCCGACCTGTCTTCCGCTGAACACGTCGGCGATAAATGGTGTAATTGTGTTAACCAGCAACAACAACAACCACATCCGTTCGACCATTTCACAGTTGCCCTTATTAGAAAATAGAGAGCCACTCCTCTTTGTCGACTGCAGGGACTTTCAAAGACCGTGTGAAAGAAAAATACCGCTCGCTTTTATTGCCCGAGGGGACAATAACCCACCGGCCATATTACACACGTCGTTTGCCTACATTTATCACTATTACATCCATTCACACATTTACCGTGCAAGTAACACTGGCATTACATGTGAAGCACAAGTCCATTTTCTCGTGCGAAACACATGCACAACAGACGTACAACACACGTACACCAGACAACCAACAAACAATCAAAACATGCAAAATAGAGGCACGACAGAAGCACAACACATGCAAAACAGTAGTATAACACATGTCCAACACACGCACAATACAGGCACAACACATCACACACCGGAAGACCACATTCACTCACTTGTAGACCACCATCATTGGGTTATAATTAGTGTGCATAACTGTATTCGGATATAAATAATGGGAGAGCAGGACACACAGAGGCGGAAACAGTGGAAGAGGGGCATATATAGAGACATATAGATAGATAGATAGATAGATAGATAGATAGATACATAGATAGATAGATAGATAGATAGATATATAGACAGATACATAGATACATAGATAAACATATTTATTGTTAAAGAGAGAGGAGGGAGAAATAGAGGAGAGAGAAAAGGGAGAGAGAGAGAGGGGAGAGAGAGAGATGAGGGAGAGAGAGGGAGGGAGAGAAGGAAAATATAGATAGATAGAGAGAGAGAGAGACAAGGGGAAAGGGAGAAAGAGATAAAGATAAAAACTAGGTCTGTACATATGTTGTGAGGTTATAATTAGTTTACATAACTGTATTCGACCTGTGATAATGGAATAGCAAGAGATAATGGAATAGCAAGACACACAGAGGCTGATTCATTGAAAGAGACATAAATATAGACAGATATATATATATATATATATAGATTGACGAGCCGCTTACCGTGGCCTGCGTTACTACTACAGTCGCGGCCTAAATGATAGATCAAGGCTAGCGAGAACCAATGCGTCAGTATATTCACCTGCTCGGTTTTTACCGCGTCCAGGTAGTTGCTGCATTTTTTTTTATTTTGCTGGAACTCATATTATATATGTCTGCGGGTGTTTGCATGTTTAACGACACACCACTGGTTGTCTACATAGTTTACTATTTTCATGTACTCAATCATTAGAATGGAATAATGACAAAACATAAAATAGTCACACCTGATTATTTGTAATAATTAGGTCTTGGGGCTGAAATATTCAAATAAAATAATAAAAAATGTGGCTATTTTATCAATACTAGTAATAACGTTACACACAATTGGTTTTTATTTAGGCACATAACAATTAATTCGTTTTTTAGCTTGTATATGTTAGATAGTTAACGAGGCAGCGAACTGTAATGGTTTGCTATCAAGTTCCTGGGTGTAGATGCATATCCTGCAGTGCACATTACATTTTTGGTGTCATTGAGTTTTTATTCATTCCAAACGAAGTATCATTGTTGGAATAATTTAGCTTCAATTTCGCTTTGTAATAGTAATAAGTACATTTGTAGAGTGATGGAGAAGTTGAAAAAAATTCATACATATACAATCCTGAAAATAAGTGATATGGTAGCCCTAACCCGAGTAATGCCAGTGATTCCAGATCGGTTATGAACTCATACCAGTCAATTATCGTTGATACAATGAATATTTGTATTCAACACCACACCAATCACCCTAATTGACTTCAGAATGTAGTTAATTTGTGGGTGTACACAGTGTCATGTTGTGCAAGGAGCTGCGCAGTCTGGGGTTCGCTGATTGCATAACTTAAACGGCTGCCGAGGCAACGTTGATGGGCATGGAGATCAACAGTTCACCAGATCAGCAATAATCGACATAAGGATTAATTAGGTATTAATTAGTCGAATAGTTTATTAGTCACCATTATGTGCAATTGTGTGCGCATCTCAGTGTCCACCCTTTATTGTAAAATCGTATTGTTTTGTCAAAATATTCCATTCACTATAACCAATACGTTTGATTTGTTACGCTACAAGCATTGCATGCGGTTATGTGCGTTGAACACGCAAAACACATTCTCATAAATCAAGGATAATATCCAAGAAACCGAGAAACATCGATATATCGTATATTTTAGTTGGGGTACTGCCAATTACTGTGACTATAATTATATTCGCAAACATTTATTTACCACCAAGAAAGCGGGCAATACCGTCTTCATGAATAAATCATGGACAGTATAATTAGATGACTTCCTCCACTGCAATTCTCGTGTTCGTTTCAGGCTTTACATATCTCGTTTACAACCATCTTCCGTTCTGAACTTATCCAGCGCGTGACTGCCTCCATCCATAGCCTGTGGTAGTTTAGGGTAATTAGTTTAATTGATTTAACTTCGATGTGTGCATTAGTGTCGGCAGCAGAGAGTTACGCTCAGCGACCTATAATACGCTCTAGCGACTATGGCACGCAGTATTCTAGCAGTACCCAGCTTGTAAATGCACATGTTAAAATTAACAGTTTCTCGTGAAACAATAACTTAATTGAGAATAGCCGTGATATAGCATTATGAATGATTGTCGATATTATACAATAATGTTGGAGAAAAACTTCAAGTGCAAAACTATTTACATCGAAAATAACAGGTCAAGGTTCCGCAAACGTTTCTTTAGGTGTGGGCGAAATGTTGTCGCAAAACAACCGTCATACTATATAGAAAGTGTTCATTGAGTTCCAGTTCTAGCTATTTCCAGCGCTACACAGCGTTCTATTAAATGAGTAGTATGTATATATTGTGGTTGCAATGTTATTGAATTGAACTGTATACATATATAACATGGATTACATAGTATGAAAATTTGTCTTTGGGCTCACACTATGAATGGTCTCATGAGGTATTATTCCGAACTTTATTGCCAAACCAACCTTTCTACGAGGGTTGTCACTGCCAGGGTGCTTGTCACCCTCAGTCGTTGTTTCACCTCCTATATTGAGAAGGGACCGACAGTAACGTAATCTCCTAGTGACGAGGGATTCCCACAATCCAATGTTGAGAGCCAAGTTTTTATACCAAATATACCATGCCTGCCCGGTCCGGGTTTTGGACTGAGAGCGCTAGAATGGGAGGCGGATGTGCTAACCACTACACTATCGCGCTCTACATGTGATTCGCATTTGGGATTTTCAACAGCTCAATCAAATGCTGCTAAAAATGCAAATCATTGCTGCGTTTTCTAAAGCAAGCTAACGGAACAGTCTTGTTTGTTTAATACATGTGTGTTATGTTTTTATCTACCACTGTAGCTACTGTAGACCTGTCTTTCTTTGTATAACGTTTGCACATACAAACAATAGTTTCAAATGAGTTTCCCTATGCTATGTAAACAAATACTGCTGTGTAGTAATACTTTTGTAGAGCACATTTCAGCAAAAAATGTAGAACTATAATCACCACAAATAAACACTTCAAATTATAAAAAAAACTTTTATTAAGAAAAAACTGCAAATCGGTGTTTTTATTCGACGTGAGAAATTTAAACAACCAGATTTATATAAATTTGTCCTAAATATGATGTCCATGCACATG